>PVJD01005482.1:0-114762 GCA_004026545.1 Mormoops blainvillei | reverse complement strand
TCTGATGGAAGCCAGCTGCCATGTTGAGAGGCTGTGAAGGGGTGCACATGGCAAGAGACCTCTGGCCAGCCCAACAAGGACTTGAGATTAGCCTAGGAAAGTGTACAGGTCCCCACGGGGAAGAGTTTGGGTTTATACACAAAGTCATGAGGAAACACTGTAGGGTGCTAAGCAGGGTATCAGTGATTAATATGGATTTTCAGACACTATGGTCACATTAAGGAGAATGCAGAAAAGGAACAATACTAGTGTCACAAAGCACAGTTAGGAGGCCTTTGCAGTAACCCTGGAACAAAAGAATGGTGATCTGGACCAAAAGAAATGGCAGCGAGGATGGAGAGAAGCAGAAGGATCTGAAAGCTATTAATTACATGGGTAAACCCAATGATGCGGGGGATGGGGGGCATGGGCAGCGTAGTAAGGATTGCATTAGGTCTCATGTAATGGGAACCCGCTATGATGGATCAACAAAAGAAGGGTGTTTTTTTCACATTACAAAAGTCTAGGTGAAGATTATCCAAGACTTTGTATCTGCTTATGAAAGTCATCAAAGTTTAGGTTCTTCCTGGTTTCTTACCCAGCATCCTTAGCATATGGCTGTTATCTTCATGGTTGAAAAATGGGTATTCTACCTCCAGGTATTGTGTCTGCACTCAGAAAGGGATACAGGAAAGGAAGAAGAGAAAATACGAGCCAACACCATGTGTTTTCACAGGGGAAAAAAAAACAATAGCATTCTCAAAGTTCCAGGAGACTTTCTCTCTTATCCTGGTGCTAGACTGCATGGTCATCCTTAGTGGCGAGGGGGTCTGCAGAATGTTCTTACTGGAGCATGTTGTCACACAAAAACAAAATTATCATGTTTTAGTTTTTAAAAAGGGGAAACTGGATAATGGGTAGATAACTAGCATTGTCTATCATAAAGACTGATTAGATTTGATGACAAGAAAGAATCCTCCGGAGGTGTCCAACACCCATGATGGCTATGATTGTGGCCCAAACAAAACTGTAAATTTACTAAAAACCAGTTTTATCTCATCAGTTTTCGTTAGTGTTTGTGTATTTAATGTGTGGCCCAAGACAATTCTTCTTCTTCCAGTGTGGCCCAGAGATGCCAAAAGCTTGGACACCCCTGATTCTAGACTATGGTTCAGGTTCCTGATTGGATAAGCACAAAGGGGTCCACTCCTAACATCGCCACAGTTTAAAGAAGAAGAACAGGAGCAAAAGGAAACAAAGTTTGGAGTTAGGACCCATTGCATGCATGGCAGTATGGGACAATGATCGATAGGAGGGTCTATAGCTCATGAAGAAGATCTGAACTGAAGACACAGGGTTGAAGTACTGCCTGTCAGGTTCAAATGACTGAAATATACCTTATAGAAAGATAACAATCTATATCTACATACAAACACTTTTATGTCATATTCATATATAAAATACACAGATCTACACCTTCCTACGACTATATATGGCTGGTCTTATAACCTTCAAAATCCTTTAAAGAAAAAAAAACCTCAAGCTACATATGCCTAGTGTTCCAGTGATCATCTCCGAAGCCATACAAGATTTTTAATTATCCACTGACAGTAGGTTTTATGTTGATCAAAATGCAAAGTAAATAAAATTTGCATATCATTGAGCCAAACAATTTTTATGATCCTTGTTAATAGTAAAATCTTCTGCTTTTTGTTTGTTTGGGTTTTTTAGGCTTGTTCGGCAAAGGAAAAATGGCAAGCTGAGAATCACTAGACACTTTCATCAGAGGCTAACTGACACGAAGCATCGCTCTACTAAAGATGTTTTTTCCCTTTTGGCAGGGTTGACATCAGTTGACATTGCTCGTCCTGGGACTAGAACTTTCACACACCAAGTCCCACAACAGGGCAACCAATCTAGACTCTGGGTGATGCCAGTGTTATGCTATGCCATCTACTTTCACCACTGATCTTGTTAGGCATGTGCCACTACAAAACCTAAACACTAAATAATTTACCTAAACACTTTATTGGAAATACCATGCATGATTAATTTTGTCCTTGATAGTGAGATGCAAGCTGAATTGTTTCTGTCTAATCGGCAGTTCCTTTCAACAACTTATATTCATTAGTAAGCACTCGTCATTGCTTTTCTTGATGCAAAATAAACATCATAATGATTCCGAAAGTGTTTAGGCTTGGAACGAGGCTTGCTGCCTCTGACCCCATAAGGAGGCAATTTCAGAGAGCCCCTTAAAAAACATGAACTGTATTTTTTAATGAACTGTACTTGCCATTCACAATGTGGTCAGCTCCCCTGCACAGCTTGTTAGAAATACAGAAACTCAGACCCCATTCCAGACCGACTACATCAGAATCTTCATTTTTACAAAAATCCCAGTGATTGTGTGCACATAAAATATGAGAACTTCTGACCTAGGAGACATGGGAAAAACCCAGAGCCCTAAATATCTTCCTCTCCTCCTGATTCCATCACAATAGATTTGGGGTTTAGACATTGAATAGTCAATAGTCAACATCCAGAAAGGATTTCACCAAAGAATAAAAGTAAAGATTTTTAAAGACCCACTCCCAGTTTTGCCCGGGCCTACGCTTGGTCTGAGGAGCTGTCTCCGAGGGTCCTCCTGGTCGCTGCTGTTGGCCGTCCCGGGTAGCAGCCAGCTCAGGTCTAATGTCGCTTTTTTATGTGGAAAGCTTACAGTCCAACGTTAGATATTTGTTAAAACTTTTTTATTCTTCAAAAACAAGGAATACTCTAGCTATGAATAAATGCGGTCGCAGATGACATGCAATAAGTGGCCATCACACTGTATTGTAGTAAGGTACTTTGTTAGAGACACTCTTGCTTCCCACTCACGTTTATAGAATTCTAGAATGTCAAAGTTTAAAGATACCACGAAGGTCTTGTGGATCTTACCTTCACCTTCCCCTACCAACCCATCCAACCTCTGCTTGAACATCTGCGACGATGGGGAACTCACTACATAGAGCAAGGTGGTTCATTCAATTTTCTGAAAGTACAAACAGTGAGAGAGCACTTTCCCCCTTTTGCTTAACATATCTTTCTGTAGCTCCTTTCCTTTGAGCCGGGGTTCTGGTCTTTGGACTCCATGGACTAACTGCCTTTTCTTCCAAAAACCAGCCCTTCAAATATCTGAAGCCACCCAGCCTGCCATCTCTTCTCTAGACTCGGCATCCACATTTGCCTTAAGTTGTCAGGGGAAAGTCAACTACAGTTAGGATCAATGACCATCTCTTATGGCTTGAAATTCTCTATCCCGGCTCCTCTCTCCTGACCTGCCTACTTTCTTCCGGATAGCAACTCTGCACCTCAGTTTATACCCAACAGCATCCATGTGCTAATACTTTTATTCATTTATTCAGAACCTAGTCAGTGTTCACTGAGCGACTGCATGTTTATTGGAAGCCAGGCCCTGTTCTGGGCCCTGGGGACGCTGCACCAAGCGCAACCAGTAGGACTCCAGCCCTCATGGGGCTTCCACTGCGGCTGTGGAAGCACGCAACCAAAAAATAGCAATAATAGCAATATATTAGACTAGGGAGTAATAATACATGTTGAATTAAGAATGATGGTTGCTGTGGAAAAAAAAAAAACTAAAGCTGTGTAGAAGGCGTAGAGAATTGCTGTTTACCAAGGATGACCAAAAAAGCCAACATTTGAGCAGACACCTGAAAAAGGTGAGAAAGTGAACCATACGGATACGGAAAAGAGTGTGCACAGGTAAGGAAAACAGCAAGTGCAAAGGCTCGGAGAAGGGGAGACGCGGGGGATGGTCACGGAAGAGCAAAACGGCGGTGCAGCTGGAAGGGAGTGACATCAGAGGTGGGGGGTCCAGAGCTGCTTAGAGAAAGACCTGTAAACCATTGAAAAGACTTTGTCTTTGTTTCTGTTTTTACTATGAGATAGAAAGCCACGGGTAGGTTGTAAGCAAATGAATGACACCATCTTCTTTAGTGTTAGTTGGACCCCTCTGGCCATTGAGTGGAGAATAAACCGGCAAGGTGAGGAGGCCAGTGAAGGGGGTGGGGACAGAGAAAGCCAGGGAGACCAGTTAAGAAACTGTGGCAATACCCCCGGAGAAAGACAGCGGTAATGCGAGCCTTTGGGCAAAGGCCGTTCAGCAGGTAATCTTTCAAAAGTGGTGGTAGGGGGAGTAAATGAGTAAAGTTTTTGTAAGCAATTGAAGTTGCTAACGTCTTAAAATAAATTATTGTAACCATAAGAAGTATTATGTAAGCCCCATGGTAACTGCAAAGAAAATGCCTATAGAAGGAATCAAAGCATGTCACTATAAAAAAGAAATCAACAAAACACAAAGACAGCAAGAGAAGAGTGACAAAAATCTACAAGAGAGCCAGAAAACAATGAAACTTCAATGGTTAGTCTTTCTCTAGCACTAATTACTTTTCATGGAAATGGATTAAACTCTCCTGTCAAAAGAAATAGAGTGGATGGATGGATTTTAAAAATCCAACTACACAAATTCAGATGCAAAACTTCCCAACACAATATTAGCGAGCTGAATTCAATGAAATAGTAAAAGGGTTCTACACCGTGACCAAGTGGGATTTATTCCTGATGTACAAGGATGTTTCGACATACAGAAATCAATCAACCTGATATACCACACCAACAAAATGAAAAATAAAAATCACATGGTCACCTCAATAGATACAGAAAAAGCATTTGACAAAATTCAGCACACTTTTATGATAAAAGCTCTCAACAAATTGGGTAAAAAGGAATGCACCTCAAGGTAGCAAAGGCCGTATATGAGAATCGCACAGCTAATATCCATGTTTGATGGTGAAAGGTTGAAAGCTTTTCCTCTAAGGTCAGGAACAAGGGAAAGATGCCCACTCATAATTCCTATTCATCACAGTACTTGAAATCCTAATAGAGAAGTAAGGAGGGGAAATGGGAAGTCAGTGTTCAGTGAGCATATTTTCAGTTATGCAAGATGAAAAAGTTCTAGAGATCTGCTCTACAACAATATGCATATAATTAACAATACTATACACTTAAAATACATTAAGAGGGTGTATCTCATGCTATGTATTTTTAACACAATTTTTTAAAAAGTATGCCATCTGGAGTCACACACACACACGTATGCATTAAATACATTTTATAAAATTGGATAAACCTTTTTGGATGAAGCTTATACTGTCAATCTAGAATGCCTAATCCTTTGTTCCAGTTTTTTGTGTGTGTGTGTTTTTTTTAAGATTTTATTTATTTTTTTAGAGAGAGGAGAAAGGATGGAGAGAGGGAGAGAAATGCTGGTATGTGAGAGAAACGTCACATTGGTTGACTCTCCCATGCCCCCAGCAGGTTACCTGGCCCACAACCCAGGTAAGGGCCCTGACCAGGATTAGAACCATCAACCTTTTGGTTTGTGGGACGATGCCCAACCCACTGAGCCACACCAGTAAGGGTTCTTTGTTCCAGTTTTATTACTGACGAGCTATGTAACCATGGATAAGTCTCTCAAACTTCTTTGAGCCTGTGTCCTCAGTAAAATGTTTAAAATAAATTAACTCTATAGTTCATTCTAATTTGAAATCTTAGAATGCTGAGTTTCTCATTTACTCGACTAAGAGCCAGAGTGAACAACTAACTGTCCTTAGACAAACCTAATTTTACATTTTTAAATAGCTCGTGGAGGCAATTTCTTTCCTAGTCCATTCTTCTGTGCTGAATTTTATAAGTTTGACACTCTGTATATCTGTGTGCCTCAAGCAAAACGATCGACAGAAACCCATGAACCCATCATGCCCTAACTCATATGAGGTAATTGCCACTAATCCTAATTCTGGTTCATAGTTTGCTTGTCCATAATTACAGTTGCAGTCAAATGCTTTTAGCGATAACATCAACTGGGAGTCGCCGTTCCCTCCCTATCTTTGGGAAATGGAACTGTGAATACGTTTCAAAGCAAGGTTTGCTGCTTTTTTGCCTGGAACACTTTTTAATTGGGTATCATTTGGAAACTTCTAAATCCCATTTTGGAGCTTCTGGTCACTGCGTTACTTACTGAAGCCCAAAAAGCTGGTTAGGAGGCATGCCTAAACTGTGCCAATGTCAAAACAGAAACGACTTTACCAGCCCGGATTCCTTTACAAAATAAAAAGAGGCATCGTGTTGTCCTTTTTAAAATACACACTGGCAAAAAACCAAAGATGTCAAAGCTGCAAGAGAAAACACTCACGAAGTTGGAATTGAAAGTGCACTTCTCATTTAAGGGTTTCTCATCTAGTTAGCAGGGTTTAAAATCATTGGGAGTTTCAGAACCCCACACACTATCTGCATGTGCAATGTTGGCGTATCCACCCACGTGCCTGACCCTCAGTCATCTTTACCTTCGCACTCTCCTCCCCTCCCACACCCAGTGAGTCAGCACGCTCTACCGAATCTGCCTCTCCACGGATTTTGGAAACTACTCCCCTAGTTCCCACACCCATTACTGCTTGAAAAGGCAAAGAAGGATCTCCTTACTGCTTAAGTGCGTGAGTGGCTGGCCTGGGTTGCACCTCCAAATCTCCTACACACGGATGCAAGAGGTGGCTTTACTGAAGCACAAACTGGGCGTGCTCTGCTACTTTAAAATACAGGAGGGTTCCCTGCAGCAGAAGTTAACTAATGCCTTAGCCTGGTACTTCCCACTTCAGTCTCTCTCTCTCTCAAACTTCCCCCTCCCCCTTCCAGCCTTCTAGGGCTCACCCCCAAGGCCTATTTGTCAGCTTCCGAATCTCAAAATGCAGCATCTCTCTTGTTAGCTCTTTTCTCTGCCAGGGGTTCCCAACTTGGTACATTGACATCCTACTCCTCTTTTAATATGAAACTCAGCCTTCATCTTCTCTAAAACCTTCCCCAACTCTTTCAGAAAAGTCAAGTTCTCTTTCTGACATGCTTCTCTATTATAATTTATTCACTCTTTCATGATTTACATTCACCAAATCTAAGAAGCAGTTAAGTTCTGGGGATACGGCCCTAAAGAATACAGTCATGACTCCTGCCCTTGCAAAGCATACCTTCTTGTAGGCTGTTTCCACCGTCTTGCTGTCCGCCCGTTGTCTATTGATCTACGCTTTAATGAGCGTGTTGTTTCTTTCATTGGACCACAAACTCTTTGAGGGAGGGGATAATGTTTCATTCAGTGCCCAGCACAATGAGTGATTCCCAATTAATACCTCGCTACTGAATTTTATTTAAATTGAATTGGCTCATAGCTTCAGCATATATGTTTTCGTACAAACGTGTATTTGTACTCAAACTGAGTGGTTGTACTTTAGCAGCCACACACTGCCCTGGACATCCCCCACATGCCCCTGCCATTGTTAAAACCAGCAAAACACTGGCGCAAACGCTGCTGGAGAAAGGGTACGGGGGCACTCATCACAGTGACCGGCATCTACTGGTGTTTAATAAACACAGACTCCTCTTTGGTTTAATTTGAGTAGCCTTTTTTTTTTTAAGACTTAAAATAAGTTCACCTTTCTTTATGCTTGACAGACTTTAATAATTTAAGAATTATTTAATAATTGTAAGAATTTTCAACAAAGCAAGACTTTCCTTCCGGTCTGTCTAGTCAAATGGCTGCCATTCAAGTAGCTGTGTTAGAGGACATGCGAATAGGAATGGGAAAAGGTGAGCATTTAAATTCCTGGCCCCCATAGAAAACTTGGCAAACCGGCTGGGTGGCAGGAAACCTGGGTTCCAGAACCAGCTCTGACATGGCTCACTTCTGAAAACTTCACCTCATTTCTCTGTGGCTCAGTTTTCTTACCTGCCAGGGATGGGGATGTTAATACCGCTTTACCCCCTCGAAAAGTTTTGTGGATAAAAATATAATACCTATCAAATTACTCTGAGCAAAAGGTAAACGCTTATCAAATGTGAGGTGGTGTTTGTCATAGTAAGAACTTATGAAACACTCTCATGACAGGACCATCTCTCAGGGATGTCCCCAAGCATATGTGAGTCCACTTGGCAAACTGATATACATATGGTCAGGGATTTAGTGGGAAGAGATAATAAAATCCTCCCCAAGTGCCCCTGAGGCAGATGAGGAACAAGTAGAGCCAACCCTCAGTGACCCTGTGATAACAAGGCCAGGGATAATATGGATAAACGGATTTCACAGATCATCCAAAAACATAACTCTCTCCACTACAACCCCTAGACTTTTGCAGAAATTCCTTAAAAGGAGCCAAATTAGTTTTAACCCGGACTCATAACCTATGTGAGTTTCACCACCAGTTCCTATCTCGATCCCTGCCCAGATACAGCTGCCGAAACTCAAAGGCCAACCAGTGGCAGTGCTGAAGCAGCTGCCATAAGATTTGCTGATCTCCCTGAGAGAGCGCAGCACATTTTGTTCCCGGAGACCTATGGGTTTGCGATCCCGACTACATTGTCCCGGGGCAACAAGGAAACAACCAGGACCTGCTGACCCAGGAAATTCTGTTACTGACCTAAAAACACAGTGATTTCCCCAAGCCGCCTAAAGCAGCTTGTCCCTTCAACTGATCCCTGGGCAGTAATGAAATTAGATCTTGGGTATTTCCTAGTCCAGAACTATTCTACAGATATTTCCAAAGCTAGGATGGGAAATGGCTTAGAAATGAATAAATCTGTTGTTTGAATTATTCAACAATTCTTTCCCTGACAACCCCTGTGAGGGAGTTGCCTTCCTGTCACTTCTCATTACGATAGCTTTCCTTGCCTTCCTTTCGCTCCCTTTCCTGAAGTATTGGCAAGATGATTCAAAAACATTGTGAAAAGCACCTTGGGAAGTTCCTTCTACAGAACAGCAGCTCTGTAGGTGATGGGTGGCTTAATCTCACCCAGTAACTCAAGATCAAAACCTGAGCAGGTGAAAAAGTAAACAAATCATTGTCGCCTTCTTGATAGGAACTAGAATGACAATGAGAAAAAAACAGACCAGTGATGCTCCTACTTCAAGGGGCTTGCATTTCATTCATTCATTCATTCATTCAACGAATGTTTGTGCAGTGCATGCTTCATGCCTGACAGTCCCAACAGAACACGTGGGATCTGTCTGTCCAGTTTCTGGAGTACTATCAGTAACTGCAGCATGTGATTCCCCTTTAACTCTGTCCATGTTGAATTTATGCCGGTGAAACAAGTAACGGACCCCCTGCAGACAGCACAAAATAAGGCAACCAACCACCCCTGCCTGCTCAGAACTAAAAGGGCTCTTGAGATGCCAACTGGGAAAGTCCTGGGCAAAAAGAAATGAGTTAATCGCTCTAGCATTAGGCTTGGAGCCAGGCTTAAGTCTGAGTTTCAAATTCTTTCATTAAATGGCTAGACTTGACCTTTAAAAATCTTTTGTGTGAACTTTGGTGATTTTCTTTTTTTTTTTTTTTTTAATCTGTAGGCCTTCAGTTTCCACATCTGTAGAATGAAGTTGCTAGACTAGATTGTCTCTAAGGATTACCTTCCAGTTTTAATATTGTAAGAGTAAATTTAACATCTTTTAGGATTAAAATGGGTCTGAAGGTGCTACAAAGGTATAGGGAGTTCCCTGTAAATCTCTGTCCAAAAATAAATATAACACCACTTATTTGAAATCCTGTTAGATTCGCAGGAATTATTATACAATGGTCTAATCTAAACTTAAACCACTCCTCTCCATTAAGCATCAGAGTTCTCTGCCTCAGCGCCTGGGTAAACTTAGCTCAGTACAGAAAAGTTCTATTCTGAAGCTCTGGCAGAGAAACTTAGAGACAGTTTTGGAAAAACAGTACAAAATTGTCTGTAGCTGTATGCTTTAGCGATTAGGCAGGGTGATGAGCTCCAAGTATTTCAGGCGAAATAGACTTTTGTTGCCATCAGGTGCCTTTGTATCGCGGGTAAGATTGTAGGAGGAAGTAAGGATCACGCGCCATATGAAAGTCACTTCTTTGAAAGAATGTAATTCAAAAAATAAGAGGGGGGCAGAAAGGGGAAGGGTGGAGCCCCACCCCAATTCTAAGACTAGTTTGGAGAAACTTACTTTTCTTGGACTTCAACAGCCTCATCTGTTAAATGGTCAGGCAATGTAATTTCTAGGGTCATGTGAGGATAAACTTATTCTTTTATAAGATAAAATCCATCTATATATAAAAATTCTTATATAGTGTATATATTTATATATAAAATATCTATAGCATATATAATATAGAAAAATCTCTAAGTATATATATATATAATACCTACTATGTGCTGTTACATTTTTAAATATAAATAGAATTTCAAAATGTGAAAATTCTATGCAAATCTAGAAGAACATGTTAAAAGAGTAAGTTCCAGAACCATTACCTTTAGCTCCTTCAAGTCTTGTAAGATCAGGCTTTGGGCTAACCCAAAACAGTCACCAAGACTCAGATAGATAGTAAGAGGTCATTGAGATCAGCTCCATGTGTCTGAGCAGCATTTACCCTTAACCTGTGGTGGACTGAAAGCAATGTAAGAACATCCCATAACCCACAGAGTCCCATGCTTAGGAAGTCCTCAAGAGTCCCCTTGCGTGATGACGCCTTCTCCAACTTGGACGAGTGTTCACCCAGTCCCTCCGAGCAGAGTTACGAGCTGAGAGTTCATATGCTCATGGGATGGAGACCTTTTGCCTTGACTTAATGCATCTTAACAGATTCCGCTTATTTCTGATCCATCCGATTTCATTCTTTGATATTTCCGAAGCTAACGGAAGCTAAGCACTGTGCCTACCACACACACAGGCTCTCAATCATTGACAGTGTCCTTCCTTCCTTACTCTTCCTCCTTCCTCCATAATCACTAGCCCAGGTTAGGTCATGGATAGCATTCTTTAAAAAACAGTGTTGCCAATGACCCTGAAGACCTTCTGTGGGCTGACAGTAAGATGTCGCTCTGGGGGTTGCCAGTGAAAATTCAGGAGGAAGACAGGAGAGCGAGGCTGGGGATTGGAACAGAGAGCTGAATTCTATTTGCAACCGAAAGGGGCTCCCCTCAGAGGCGGATTTAACAGGGGGGGCGCACCGGGCACACGCCCTGAGCCCCGACTTCTGAAGGGCCCCGCAAAACCCCAACTTTGCACTTTTTCTAATGACACCAAGTTTGGTTTCATATATGCAATTTTAATTACGTACAAGTTTACGATCGGCGGTAAAACCTGATAGTATGTTTATATTCACTTATTTTCATTATTTCCTGACTACGCTGCATAGGCCCCACGCAGCTGCGAACCGCTCATCACCGGAGCCATAGACTCGTATTTGCTACTTTGTATAATCTTACTTTTACATATGTTCAACTATTAGTTCAAAACTTTGTGATTATTATTATGCTATTATTAATTATGTTATACATATATTCAAATTTACTGGAAATAAAACAGTAATAGTATGTAATATTTTTTATTTATTTAAAAATATGGCTAACATGTATTTTTATTTTCCCCATCTCTCTTTTTTTTTTAAGGGCCCAATATTTTTTGCTCCTGGGGCCTCAGCCGACCTTAATCCACCTCTGGCTGTCCTCGTTGTTAGATTGGCAAACAGCCCCAGAATTGCTGAAATTCCAATTCCATGGCCAAAGTCTGTTGCTCTCCCAGTCCTACCAGTTGCATCGCGATGCTGTCTTGAGTGTGATTTAACTTTCTTGCCAACACACAGGAACAGATTGTTAGAAAACAATGATCTCAGGACCTCCCTCAAAACTGCAGTGTTTTTCATCCCCCATTAGTGTTGAGATAGCAGCCTACAATTGCAGGGTGATTTATCTCCCAGTGCCGATCTGTTGCTACATTACTGGACATTTCCTCCACAGCTGATTCCATCAATCATGCAATCATCTGAGCGCTCCGCAGCCGGCCCAAATCTCCCAGAGCCACACTTGCTATTTATCTCACATGCCGTCTCTCACTCTTGCCAGTTTTAACTCTGCTCCATTCTCATTCTCTTTTCCTGTCCCCTGAGGGCTCTGTATAGGACATATGATTATTCAATATTTACCGGGATGTCACTTCAAAAATTTCACCACTGCAAATGACAAAAATTCAGGCGTTCACACAGAATTGGCTGTGCCTTGGCCACCATTTTGAATTGTTATATCCTGATGTAAAGTCCACAGCTACCCGTGAATCTTGAAAAACAGTGACTTGGTTCAAAGGCAGCCTTAAGGCAGGAGTATGGCATTTGCTAAAGTCCTTCAAATTTAATTACAAAATTTCCATTTTTTGAGGAGGGTTTATTCAATTCTCTATTTTTAGGAAAAAATATAAGTTAGCAATGCTCCCGCCATTATTGACATTGCCACACAAGTCAAGCTTTATTTTTCAACCTCTAAAATCTATCATTATGAACTATCTACCTCTTATCATCAAACGTATTTCTCTTTTATAATGAAATTTAAATACTTATTTTAGCTAACGCCCATGCAGGACTTATGACATCCCACAATCTGTCCTAAGCATATATACACACATAATTTAATCCTGGAATCAAACCTGTGTCCCCCATTGCTGTAAAGAGAATATTTGAACAAACTATTTAAATACAAGGGGAAATCAAAATTATTCAACACATACTATATACTTGGTTTTCACACAGACATTCTCTTTAAAAGGCTGGTCACAATTTAGAAGGTAAATATAATTAACTACATGGTCACCGATGAGAAAGCTGAAACATCAAAATGGTAGCAGACTCAAAGAGGTCACTAAGCCAGCATTTTAACCCCTGTCTGTCTGATTCCAAATGATCTACTTCTCAGTGCTCCGTCATGTCAATTTCTACCTTTGCTTTTAGAAAGGGATCTGATGACATTCTAGGTTACTGTGAAATTCTTCTCTGAACTTTGCACTCAGTCTGTGGCCTCGTGTAACATCTTATCAGTCCAAGGTCAGTCATCTTTTTTACGTATCAGCCTTGGTGGCCATTTGCTTTGTCCAGATCCATCATGGAAGAGGCAGCTGAGGTCAAAAGGGTGCTTGCCTTTTCCCCAGATTGGACTAGAGCGATCCACAGTTCTGGAATGATCTGCACCAGTCGGTCCCGCGTTTGTGCCGGGCCACATCAGTTGATCCAGCTAAGAAAAAAGGCTTCCCCTTCACGGTCCAGCTAGGGTCGCTGGAGTTCTTTGCCTGGTCTGGGGCCCGATGCCCCAGCTACAAAAAAATTCACTTAACTGGCTTTGTTCAGTACAATTACTTTTCTTGAAGGACTTACAATGGGGCAGTGACTAGCTAGGAGATAAGTATTCCTTGCTCTTCTGGACAGTCTCAGCACACAACAGACAACCTGGAGGAAGTTCAAATGGGCCAGCAGAGCCAGGGATTTGGGGCATGAAGCGGCAGATCATCAGGGCAACGCAGACAGGCCATCCAACACCAGGGAGGCCAGCAAAGAGGATCAGGTGGTGAGGGAAGGTGGAGGCCAGTTTAACAGGAAGGTGAACATCACCGGAGGCAAATGTGGGAGCAGTGACAGCAAGCCGGGGCATGGTCGCAGAAGCAAGTCTCCAGTGCCCCAGGTGACCCAAAGGCGATGGATGGGGCCATAATCTCCAAGCCAATCTTTTGGACAAGTTGTCAAGACCTACTGCTAATAATAAGGGCTTGCTCTGTGGCAGGCACTGTTGCTTTATGGGTCATTAGTTCTCCTAATCATCTCACTAATCATATGAAGTGAGTGGCATTGCTATTCCAAATGTATGCATGAACTTGTCCAATATCCTGTAGCCCATATCTGAATGACCTTAAACGTCCCAAACATGACCACACTGGCTCTGGGACCTATCCCCTTAACCACCGCCCTGACCACCACCACCTCTGGGAGCTGGGGTGAGGACTAAGCGGCACACAGGTGTGGACTGCGATCTGCAGCGGAAAGCACTTATGCTTAGTCCAGGCATTCGTTTCACCCATAAAACTTACACAAAAACCCTACGAGACAGTGTGTCAGTGAGCACTTGGTCAGGAGAACAGAAGCTACTTTGTATGTTTCAAGGAGATCGGTAATTCCGATGCAGGGAGTTTTAGAGGCTCCCACAGACTTTTGGAAAGGCTGGGCAGTGGCATTCAGGAAAGCCGCCAAGGCCTGCTTCGTCCGAGCAAGTGGGCTCCACACCAGCCTGAGGCTACTGCACATCTTAAGGGCATCGGGGAAGCTCTCATTGTCTTTCTTGGCCAGCAGCTCAGAGACAGGCAATTCCTGAAAGGCGCGAGTGGAAGGCATTCTGAGCCTCGCATGCTCCTGCCCACACACCTGCTGTAGCGGCCTCCTTTGGAACATAGCGACCACTCCTGTTCTGCCAAGACAGTCTCACACAAGTCCCCCGCCTTGGCAGGCTCTACCACAAACCACACACCAAAGGGCATTCTAGGAATGGTGCTGCCCGGCTTCGTCTCCACGCATAGGAGGCCTCGAGGGTTGTACAGGCGTGTCGAGCTGACAGCAGATACTCTGGCAGAGTTGGGTATAATCACTATTTCCATTTTATAGTTGACAAAGATGCGGTACCAAGAGGTTAACCGATTGGCCCCAAGTCACCTAACTAGTAAGTGATAGACCCAAGAGTCAAACTCAGAGTTTGGCTCCAGAAGCTGTGCTGTTGCCATTCTATGGCCTTGTATTAATGAAGGACTAGCCCAGTAAAGCTTGGCACAGATTACACCCATTCAGTTAAGCTGTTATGGTGGCGGTGGTGTTTATATTACTTGTATTACTCTATTTGTTTTTCTCATAACTATCACAACGAGGACTGCCCTGCTCTTACCTAGAGAATGTTGAATACCACCCCCGCCAATAGTCTTTACCACATTACCCGCCTTCCAAGGCAACCTCGGCGAATTTTATTCCCCTAATAAATGTGCCCTTATGATTGAGTCCCAGATTTCTAAATAGTCACCCAGTATTTAAAAAAATAAATGTCCTGAGTAGCCACAGATGTATGTGTACACATATGAGCATACGTGTGCACACACGCACACACACAAACATGTGTGTGTGCACACATGCGCGTGCACACATGCGCGTGCACATAAGCACAGTTTGTGAACAACAGCAATGTAACTATTTCGATGGATGTAGTTGTTGGTTGTGAGCTCCGGGAGCTTTACCCAGACAATCCCAGCTGGCCAATTATTGCAAGCATCCTCTTCCCACAGATTCACCACTCGGAAAACATGTCAAATGCTCTTGGAAGTAACCCTATGCGGCAGCACGCTGAGAAGGGAAAACTCAGCCTCGGACTTGCTGGCTTTGGGCTGCCTGGTGTAGCCCCGAACACATGCGCAGCCTCTGATTCCATCTCCAGGTACTACAGAGAAGGCTCTGTAATTGGAAAATGCTGCCCAAGCAGAAAGTCTGCCTTGTTTAATAAACAGTGCCCTCCGAAGAAGTTTAAAATTTACCAGAGGAGAAACACAGCCTCTCGTGTTACCACCAGTGTTTTAGAACCAGCTGAAATTGATCTGAGCTTTCCGCTGCCTTTTTCCTCTTACAGCTCATTTAACCATTCAATTAGGCAGTTAAGGAGATGCAAAATATTTAAAATTCAACATGCTTCTCCTCAATGCAGCGGTCAGAATTTCTTACTTTAAAGTCCTAGGGATCAATTTGCTCTTTCTTCACCCCCTTTCTTTCATTCCTAGCCATCTTCCATCATTCTTAGAAAAAAAAAAAAAAGAGGGTGTTTATCTTAACTCAGCAATTTCTCAAATTCTATCAGATAGTAGGAGCAAAAATAATAAGTTAGAAGACTTCAAATGAAAAGGCAGAGCGAGGGTAAGACCACGTGGCTAATAATGCATTTTGTAAATGTAGGGGAGAAAACTATGCATGAATAACAAATTTCCATGATAGGAAGGTGAACAGCCTGTTTAACGACTGCAAATTCAATGCTGGAAATCACATCACTCTGAGCAGGTATATAGTATTATATTCCGACTGAGAAAGGAACACCACGCGGATGCGCTTGGCAAAAAGGTAGCGGAGGAATATTGCATCTTTAATAGGATTTTTGATTCAAATATGCTGAGCCAAACCATTTAAAATTGCATTTGAATAGTAAACAGATAACATCATCATTTTTAAAAACCTGCACACTTGTGCCAGATCAACGGAGAGCCTGCAAAATAAAGACAGGGAGACGGAGGTATCAGCTCTGAATAGAAAATAAAATTAGATAGGAATTGTCAGCCATAAGGCCTTCTTCAGACCTCAAAAAAGGAAAGCAAGGTTAACTCAGTCCTTTGTCAGCACAACTCCAAGACGACTTCAGTGCCAGGAGCTCCCTCCTCATCAGAGTATCTTTCTCGAGCACAAATGTAATCTGGGTGGAGCTTTATCTTGCTTCTTCTACCGAATTGCTTTAGTTTTACTCACCAATTTGCATTATTGATGTTTAGTGGGTGATATCAGGGAAAAGCAAAGGAAAACACGCAACCAGGTAGCAGCCCCACAGAATTATAATGCCAATGTCTCAAATGCAGAAGACATCTACGGAAGCCCAGGAAACCACATTAACCACCTACCACCCCTGCTAGCCAAACCCCAGTTTCCTGGAATCCTCCCAAATGAGTCCTTATGTTTGGCCAAGTTTCTGCATAAATGAAAGCTAGCCCTTTGTGTGTGCTGATTTGCTACAGCCCAAGTCTTCCAAAAATCTTTAAAACAGCATTTTCCTATACAGAGTGTACAGACCAATGCAGCGGGTAGGGGGCAAGGGGAGGGTAAGTCTAATTAGCATTCTTTAGGAGGAACTCATGAGAGAGAGGAAGAATCCCATGAGAGAGAAAGCATGGATGGCTGTAAGCCGGGGAAGCCCTCCAATGTTTAACAGAATCTCTGACCCCAGGGTTTCCTGATCTGCCCATTAGGCAAGGTCACGTTTCTCTTCTCTGAGTGGAGTCACCCCACCAGTTTGCCATCTAAGTTCTGTGCAGTACCTTTTCCCTGAGAAAAGCGTCACCAAGGAGCCCTCCAGGGAATTCCAGGGAAATTTACACCTGGAAAGCTGACTTGGGAGTTTCTGGTGTATATCAGGCAGAAGAGGCATTGTCTGAAGGACTTATGAAGTAGTCCAAGGCCTGATCAAAATCCACACAATAGGAAACAGAGGTCATGTTGGGCTTACATGATGACCTGAAGGGACATTTTCTTTTTGTCCTAGATCAATAACTTTCACATTTTTATTTGCAAATTTTTAAATAGTTAATGATTAAAACATCAAAAAGACAAAAAGGTATTCCGAAAAACTTTCCGTTGTTGTTTTCCAACCGCCCTGTTCTCAACCCTTTGAAGAGATGACCATCTGCCACCTTTTTATTATTCGTCTTTAAGCAAGTTTTTAATATGAGTCCAAGTCATCGCTTCTCGGCTTCCTGGAACATCTTCCAGACATTCACACCCTGGACTTCACAGGCCCTTGTTTGCTGTCAGCATCAGACTTCTCAGGCTTTATACTGATCATTTTCCAAGAGCAAAACAGTTATCTTTTCATCCTAACTCCAACATCACCAACAAGAAGGTGGTAAAAAGTATTTTCAGACACTAACTCAGACACTTACCCCGAGTTTCCCAGGGTAAGTTTGATCACTATGTTGGAATAGGAAAACTGCATTCCTCAGGTAAACCCACGTTTCTGATATGATCCTTCACTAACAATAATAAAAGGGGATTAGAACCCATTTTACCCACCCATACATTAGTAAGTTCTCTTAGAATTAAAGGTATATTGTATTACCTCAGAAAACTCACAGGTGGCATTTGCTCCTATGTTATGGTCTCAGTTTTAACTGTCCAGCAATCATTGCCCCTGCTTTTGGCAACTGTAACCCATTTGCATTTGAAAAGCACCCCCATTCTCAGCCCATGCATTTCAGGTCAAGCTGATATGTGCTCCAAACCACAGGAGTATGTGGGTATGACCCTTGCCAGGCCAGTCAGATCCCGCCGACGACAGAGATTTGTTCTGGATCATCACATGATGCAAACAGGCATCATGTCTGGTCCTTTCACTGGCTTTCTTGGGAAAGAGAATCTCTCCATACCTGGAGCTGCTAAGCCTCTACATTTGTCAAAGCAGAGTGTAGGCCCTCTTTCCCTCCCATTGGAGGACTGGCCCCAGGATGAAGCCCTCACACAGAAAGCAGAACTGCAAAATAGAGAAAGGAAACCTAACATTTGATAGCTGGATCCAAATCTCTCATTTTCAAAAATGTGAGCTAACTGTTCCCCTCTTTGCTCAAGTCGTTTCAATTGATTTCTTGCCACTAACAACTAAACAAACCCTTATACAGTATTTAATTGCAATAGTAGTTGACCTATACTTATCTATTTAAAGCTGAGAATTGGTTTGTTCATATCACCCATACTACTAGATGTAGTACACAAAGACAGAGAAAAAAAAATCCTTTCCAAATATTACAGTATTGCTTACTTGTTTTTACAGACACTAAGCATCAAAAATATGCCGGTACCAGTTACCAGCTAGTACAAGGTATTCAGCTAGTTTAGAAACCTTATGAATTTCCAGCTTCATTAATCCTTCGGGTCCTCAAACATAGTCTCAAGGGGCTGACACTTAGAATTGCAAGAGCTCATCTAGTCCAGTGAATTCTATTCCAGTAGGTTCTGGATCCACCTGACCCCAGAATCAGAACGTAGAGGAACAGGGTCCAAGAATCAGTATTGTTAACAAAGCCCCTTGGTGGACATCACACACGCACCTCAACATTAACGCCCTGATCCAGTTCCTCACCAAATTATCAAATGAACCCCAATAGCTGAGCCCTACCCTGCTCTTTATGAGATCAAAAGATACTTCTTCCAAGTATCTAAATTCCTACTCTTAACATGGCTACTGTATCTTCTTGTTTTGTCTCAATAAACACACAAGCTTTGTTTGCAAGGAAAAGCATGTCACAGACGAATTGCATCGACTTACTAACCTGCGTCAATGATCGGCAAACTAGTAGACCTCTCCTACTTAAGTTGATCTTTCTATTTTCAGGTTTTGAAAGTTGGTTATTTAAAATCCTTTATTACTAACTTTTACCAAATGCCAACAATTAAACTTGGGGACCAGGAGGAGACTCTCATGATCAAATTCATCACTGTGCTCAGCTCACAATGTGTAGTGTTTCATTAGTATCAATGACCCAGCACAGCACTTGGCATAAGACTACATTCAATAAATATTTGTTGAGCACCACCAGTGACCAGTTAAAGAAAGAAATTAACTAGATCAAGACTAGAACACATTCCCAATTATATGCTTTGATAATCTTGCATCTTACATTCACCTATGGAAATCATTAAAGGAAAGGGCCACTCCACAGCTCAGCACGGAAGCCTGTAGCCATCGAGTGCAGGGCCCTGTCAGAAACGTGGACCAATTTCGAATCCCTTAGGGTCCTCAGAGATTATTTATTTCTATCGCAAGTAGGTCAGAGGCTGCAAACTTAACTGCCCACACGGGCTGGCCACATGAGGGAGCAAAGCAGGGGAGATATTGGGTTTAGGGTGTTCCGATTTTGTCTTTTTTTTTTTTAAAATCCCACGTAATACACTCAGTCTCAGTGCTAGAGAACCACAGGATTTAGAGCAGCATGCATTCACCATGGGAATGATGTCATTTCCAAGGGGGCAAGTGGTTCTTGAGGGTGCAAACTCCTTAGATGTTGCAATGGTCTGTGGTCTTCAAAAGGGCCATGGTACATAAACAGATAGACAGTAAATCCACGGTGCACACATTTTACAGAGATATGGAGGCAATTAGGAGAAAGAAATGTCGCCAATGGCTCCTCAGGAAAGCAAAATGATTAAAATGTTGACAAATATTGGGAAACAGAACTGAAGTATCTAAGGGGGCAGTAAATTCTTAGCGCCAACTGATCTGTGGTTGCGTGAAAATATAGCCTGGCCATATTTTTCAAGGGACAACATATATTTAGGTATTGTGATAACATTTTCCAATCTTTAAATGTTGGTTTCTTTAAAAAGAAAATTGTTCTGGCCAGGTGGCTCAATTGGTTGGAGCATCATCCTGAGCACCAAAAAGGCTGAGGGTTCGAACCCTGGTCAGAGTGCGTACAGGAGGCAACTGATTCTTGTTTCTCTATGACATACCTGTTTGTTTCTCGCTCTCTTCCTCTCTCTTCCTCTCTCCCTAAAATCAATGAAACATATCTTCAGGGGAAAATTTAAGGAATGAAAAGAAAAGAAAATTAACAAGAACCCGTCCAAACCAAACGAGATATTTCTCCAAGGCCACAGGGCCAGCCAGCTGCCAGTGACCAGTTAATATCCTCGGGGGAAATGTGAAGGAACTGTTACATCCTTACATCATTTGCTGGTTACCAATCAGTTAAACCTGACAAAAAGCAAAGGTATTATTCATGTTGCATCCTTTAAGGAAAAGTGTTGATCATTTCATCTAAAAGTGAAACCATTTACCCACTGGCAAATTCGAGAAACCTGTTTCTGGCTCTCAATATTAACCAAGGTGTCAATAATCTTTGAGAAGGGGCCTCGGACATTCCGAAGCTATTTTTAAATGAGTAGAACAATCATCCCATAGGAATGGGCTTGTGACACATTCAGGCTTTAAAAGTTCCGATTTTGAAACTATCAAATCACACTCCCCCATAAGTAGAGATCTGTTCATTCTGCTTCCCTCAAACCACAGTGAACACTGTCCCGGTCCCTCAGTGGTCAGGTTTCTGCATATCATATCTTAATTCTGCCTTAGAAAGGTAACTCCCAAAAGTTAGAGGCTGCATTTACTGAACTCGTTAGACTCACACAAAAGGATGCTAAATATTTGATGATAATCTCCCTGTTCTTGAATTAATATAAGTGTCAATCTAAACAACACATGTTGAATAAACTTTTATTTTAATTGCATTCCCCACGTTCCCTTCCCTTCACATAATTTCCAAGAATAAAATTAAAGTCAGCTCTAAAAAGTATGTCGTTCCTCCTGTAAATGACATGAAGACATTAGTTTCGCCTTAATCACTTTTCGTGTGAGCAGCTTAGGAAGGCTCAGCATGAATTTTTTATGTGCCAGACATCCTCCCCCACCCACTCACGCCCTTCCTGCTGTTTTCCACACTCCTCTCCCTTGGTCCTTTAACTTTGGATAACCTACTTCCTCCAAGGTATTTGGCGTTTTTGTAAAGAACATACAGTAATACTGGTAGCTCAGCAACTCAACACGCCAACATGAAAAGTATCAGAGTCATTGGGAGATTTGGGGGCCGTACACGAGACATTCCCCCCTGGGCTCGACGAAGCCCTGAACACCCGGGGAAGCACTCTCATTTCCAAGAGGGGTGAGACTTTGTTATTTCCTCTCTGTGCCCACCTACAGGAGTTAACTTCAGGAATTAAAATTTAATGAAGAATCAAGTTTGAAATTCTGCACCAGAGCACAATGCTTATAAATACACCACACTGATATTACCCGGGTATTATAAATAATACATGGAATGCTGATTAAAATTTTGATGTAAATTTCTAAAAACTTTATTAAAGTTGTAAAATAACTGACATGAGTTGTTTACAGTTCGATGACAGCTTAATTAATCAACTGCTGTCCCCACTGCAATAAAGACTAGAAGTACATACTCCCCGCTTTATTTTTATCCCTGAAGAATGAGCCAGAAAACACAAAATTATCTCCCTTTCAAACACCAAATTATCTTTCTTTCAAAACAGTCTGAGTATTAATTGTGAAGCATGACAGCACGTAGTCTTTGCCTGCACTAATAATTAACCTGGAAAATACGAATCCCTGACATTTGACTAGTGAGGAACTAAAGTGATAACCAGAGAACATTTATTCACGCTCAGTCCAGAAATGATACTTTTTGTCTTGGTACAGAGCAAATTTTCAATTTTCGAGTCACCAAACAATTTAATTCTGTGTTAGAGATAAAAATTAAACACAAAGCATCACCATCTGAAAGAAAAAAATACACATAAATAGAGCCTATTGCTTGTTTCAGGATTCTTGCCTATTGAGACTTTCCCCTTTGTAAATGGGAAAAACCCGAGAACAATATTGAAAATAAAGAAGATAATGGTAAAAATTAATACTTTCAGACAGCTTTTTATTACTTTATCATTGCCCTTGTCCAAGAGTTTTGTTAAAAGTTTAAGGCTTTCGGAATGACAAGATTCTATTTCTTAAGGTAAATTGTTTGTAATTGTTGATACAGGTTCTATTCATTAATTCCTTCACCCAACGGACTTACTACCCACAAGACACTACGATAGGCATCTGGAGGGTTGCAAGTTCCGCTGGAGACAGTTTAAAGTGTAAAAGGTAAATGCAGTTCCATTGAAAAGAGTTTAAAGTGTAAAAGGTATGATGTATCATGGACAGGGATAATTTTGTAGCATAGAGACTAAGCCGAACGTACCTCTGTTACCGGTGAAAATGAGTTCTTTTGCAGTGTCAAGACAAAAAATATTTCAAACGACACACATGTGGACAAGTTCACATGTGGTGGCGAGATTTTCTTGGGGTTTAAGGGAAATAATACACCCTCAGGGATTCAGAGGGCAGGCAGGCTCTAGCTACCTTCCCACAACTTCTGTTAATTCTCCATTTATTTTCTTGGTTCTCAGTACTTGTCAAGGAGCCAGTCAAACCATTCTACCCAACTTCCTGATTCTTCCCAGGCTTGAGTTGGGTCCTCCCTGTCCAGTCCCTTTCTGGGACCTACTGGGGTTCCATGCCCTCTGTCCAGTCCTATTATCCTTCCAGTTTTTCCCAGATTAGGTTCTGCCCCTTTATGTCACCCTTTTGGCTCTTACTGTGCGTGTCCAAAAGTATAAACACACCCCCTGTACCATTCTGACTTGTAGTGCACAAGTGAAAAACTTCTGTTATGGTCATCTGGTTTCTATCACACATGTGCCCAGCAGAGGAATTTTCCTCTCTTCCTCCCTGCCTCCAATAATCTGGTACCTGCCAGCAATAGCCCTGGGGAGATTTCCTGTCACTTTGAGGATTAAATCTCCTCTTGGGGCAGTCTCCTGGAGTGCGTGAATGCGTCTGTAAATGCTATAGCTTTGTAGTAAGCTTAATGGACTGCTATCCTAATATCTGACTCAGCTTCCCAGTTTATTAAGTTTAATATCGACTCCTCTTTGCTCCCCTCCTTATAAATAAACTAACTACCTATGCTAACACCACTATTCAAATCCGAGCTCCATTTGACCTCTAATTCTGTTCCCTCATCTGTAAAGTATGATGTAAGTAATACCAATATCACTTATATCATAAATGTGTTATGAGGATTCAGTGAGATAACTCGTAAGTACCTAACGTAATGTCCTATATATAGTTAGTTTTCTATAAAACGTCAATTCCTCTTTTTCCTGTAATTGTGGTGCTATCATCACTGTGGTGGTTGTCCAAAGCAGTAATCACCAGGTCCTGAGCTCTTAGCATTTAACAGGAAGCAATGGTTTATCATCACCCGGATCGGCATCTTTTTAAATTACACCCCCCCATGATCATCCTGACTTTCCCTCTGGGCTCAGCCGTGTATAATAACTATCTCCTTAAACCATGCTTCAAATCCAACTCGTGTTGCTGTCTGTCAGCTTTAAATACCAGCCGCGAATTAACCATTAAACAAAATAATCATGTACATGGGGCCCAAGGCAGGGGCCAGGGAGGCCCCTTGGAGTTTTTCTCCCTAACTAGCATGTCCCTAACTCTTCCACAGTGACTCTCAACTTCAATGGAATTTTTTTATCATCCTCCTTATCTGTCATGTTCAACTTTAATCTGCGTTGCTTTAAAAAAATGTTTCTCAGACATGGTGAGTGATTAAAGTTTAAAATTTTGGTTTGAAGTGGTCTTCAGACATGACTTTTTTTTCCCCCCATTTCATGGAGTGAGTTTCTGCTTCCCTTTCAGGGTCTGGCCAGCATTTAACTCATCCGCTGATTTGTGTAACAGATGTTTAAGCTCTTTGTTGTAACCAAAGGAAAGACCAAGGGAAAATCATTATAGGACATCAGTTGACCTTATTGTGTAGCTCCATTAGCACACGCTGGGGGGCACAACCTCGCTCACCTCCAGTACCCTGATAGACACTCTCACATAGTTACATGAGCTAGCCCGCCTTGCCCAGAGAGAGGGCTGCATTCAGTGTTTTCATAAAGTTCAAATTATTAAGGCCTCTCGACATTGTCTAATCCAACCCCCTACTGGAGATCCAAACTCCCTTTACCCTTTCAGTTGCCCTACAACTGTTTCAGCTACTCCTTGTGCTATGTTGTCCTACTTACTGTTCCTAAAGCACTTTAAACGTACCTCCATTGGAGTCCAAGTCAATTTGTACTGTCATTATTAGTTGGTGTTTACGCCTTCAGGGTTACACCACACTCATCTTTCTATCCTTAGCAGTTGACTCACACATACATAAGGGATGTCCAATAAATATTTTTGAACAAATTAATTAGTAATTTAATGAAAAAATCAATCAAAATAGCAGAAATAAATTTAATGCTTCTTATCAGAATCCTAATTAGATGGAGCTCTAATAGTCTAATTAAGCACGGAAATGTTCTCTTAGCAGAATTCTTTCATCGTGAAAGTTTCTCGACCTGAAAGTCCAAGTTTGATGATCAGTAAATTTCAGAGGGTGAATAAAGATATCGTGCAGTCCTCTTGAACAACATGAAAAGCAGTTGAGAAATTCTAGGTCACTCATATAGCTGCCATCTACTGCAATTCATTTGATATCATTACTGAAATATCAATTTACCTTGAATTCTCATTCCTTTATAGCAAGTAACCCACTTTTTCGCACCTCTTTCCAGCAAAAGGCACCAGTGCCGTTTTCTATTTTTGCCGTCGGTGCCAGTTCTTCACATCACTGTGTCGAGCAGGCAGCGCACGGTCCTCACTGTAATGGACCTAAAGGCAGCACGTGGCATAGTTTATTAATTTCTCCTCCTTGAAACACTTTCTCCACTTCGCTGCTTCTCAGGCTTTCTGGCTGGTTTCTCCCCAGCTCCCTAACCTACAAACACAAGTGCACTCAGAGCCCCATCCTTGAAACTCTTACCTTCCCTCTCATCAGTCACTTCTTCAGAAATCTCATCCAGTCTCCTAGCTTTAGATACCAATTGTACATGGGAGGGTCCTCGAATGTGTATGTCTAATCCAAACTCGCCCACCAATTCTAGAGCTATAAATTCAGCTCTATGGATAACATGTCCCCCTAGACTCCTCATAGGCATCTCTGACTCAACACTTTCAAAACTGAACTTCTATGCTCCCTGCATCGTGTCACAGCAACTCTTTCCCGTCTGGTGGTCATTCAGAGCAAACACCTTGGAATCCTTCCGGGCACCTGTCTTTCTCTCACACACCACATTCGCTCTACCTGCAGACTCCGTTAGTTCTACTTCCAAATGCACCCAGAATCTGGCCACTTCCCACTATCTCCGCCCTGGCCCACAACCATCCCTCTTGTCTTGGATGATTACAAAAGGTTCCTGGCTAGTCTTCCTGCCTCTTTCTTTGCTGTCTTTACAACCTATTCTCCGGACACAACCAGAGCGACCTTGAAAGCTAGATGGTGTCACTCCTCTGCTCAAACCCTCCCGTGGCCCCCTTCTCATGAGAACAAAAGCTGACAATTTTACAGTGGCCTGTAAGGGCCTTGAGGGTCCTGTTCCCTGTCACCGCTCCACCTCTCCGGCCTCATCTCCTGCCGTCTCCTCCTGGCTCACTCTGGTCCAGCCAGACTGGCTTCCTGGTTCTTCCTGAAACACGCCAGAGACTAGGGTAAGATTTACCAAAGGGTACGTATGTGGTAACCACTTGTGGAAAAAAGGGAGGAAGGAATTGGAAAACGGCTCAAACAGCATTAAAAAGCAAAGTGGATATTTTTTAAATAATATGCTTTATTATTTTAAGTCAGTACTCTTTAGAATATATTTCAGCAGAATTTGGATTTTGATACTAGCCTTAAGACTAAATTGTAGGTATGTAACCATTCTTACTATTCAGTGTTTTCAAAAAATTATCTAAGTGTCCAAGGGAAAATGGAATGGATACATTATAGATCCTCAGAATGATTTTAAGAAACAATCAAAGCATTTTACAGAAAAGGGAAAAAAGTCTAGGCGATTATTTAGAGGAGAACAGACCTTTATTTTATGGACAAATCAAAAATACAGTGCTGAAAAAAAAAACCGGTGCTGTGCCAGAAAATAAAAGTTTACAAGTTAAAGGGTAAAAAGGAGAGTTAAAAAGAAGTGATCAACCTATGATATTGGATTAAAAAAATTCACAATAAGTATTTATAAAATTGTCATGGGCACAGTTGCCCAATACCTCAGAGGTCGATTTTAAAGGCATTCCAAATCACTGTGCTTCAGAAGTCACATATTTGGATCTGAGACATTTCAGTTACCGAGATTTTCATATCCTTGATACTGTTTTAAGAAAAACCATCCTGACATCAAAGCCCACGAACTATAGAAACAAAGTAAATTTGGATCCAAACGATGAGCTCAGAGATTCTGCAAAGATCCAGGACAGAGTTAACAGATCTCTACCGAGAGAGAAAAGCAAAGTGCTGATAGCACCATCCGTGTGACAAAATTAAAAGTGACTATTCGATATTTGATGTAATTGCTCAGGGTGCCACCTGATATGACAAAGCATTACAGTGTCTGCTTCTTCCTATTTGTCTAGTCCACCTAAGTGATTTATCCAGATAACTAAAGCTTACATGATTAAATGTCAGCTTTTTGTTTAAATATGCATAAAGTGTTACCTCCCTGCCTATATTCTCATGCAGAGTTCATCTGACATAATTTAACTTATTTCTGATGATTCAGCCGCTGCCAGGGAGACAGTGAGATGATGTAACAATATGAAACTGGAGGGTTTTTAGCTTTATTAAGGTATAAATGACAAGACTGTAAAATATGTATAGTGTACATTGTGGTGATTTGATGTATGTAGACATTGTGATAGGATTATTCCACCACCTAGTTAATTACTACATCCACCACCTCACATATTTATCTTTGTTTTCTTGGTAAGAACATTTACATTCTACCTTGTAGCAAATCAATTATAAAGTACAAATTACATATAATTGGTTGAATTATATAGGGTGAAAAGGGCACTGAAGGAACAGAAAGATGATCTGTTGGTTCGTAGGATACCCCGCGGGAGACCGGAGAGACAGCCAGCAGGGTCCCTGAGTGGGGTAAGGACAGGCTCATCCTTGATGCTCCTGATTCTCTGTCCCAAGCAGCAAGGTGCATGCCGCGTCCCCTGAGGCAGGGGCGCTGAGGTTGTTGACGTGTTTCCTGCTCAGGCCTGGGTTAGCTCAGAAACAGGTGGCGCTGTGGCTGGGAGAGGGAGGTCACCGACTCAACTGAGCAGCAGGCCATTCAGAAGGCACTGGTGAACATAACACTTTTCCTGCTGGCCTCGCCTCTCGAAAACTGAGGAAAGAAGGTGGCGTCCCCTTGGAAGGGACACAATTAGTACATGCGAAGAAGGGACCACGCTCCTTCTCATCCCACGGGGGTGGACAGTGATCCACTGACCGGAGAACAGGAGCGTAGATTTACCACTCTTTCATAAAACAAAGCCCGAACACGTAGCCTAGTTTAAAGGTCCCCTCAAGACTAGACCTCTCTGTCACTGCAGCCATCCTCCCTCTCCATCACAGTGTTTTCCGTTACCTCTAATTTACGTTAATCCACCTCAGCCCCGAAGTCAGGAAGCCACGAATCACAGGGTTTTTTGTTACACTCTCAGGCTGGCATCCGCCCTGCTGCTGTGGGGAATTCGACTTTTCCAATCTGCCAACCTTATCTGTGCTGCCGATACCCCCTTTTTCAGGCACCCACACCTCGTCTGGTCCTCCTTACTGGCAAATATAAAACCAGGAAGATGTGTTGGCCAGTCTCGCTGGACTTCCGGTTCCATGCAAAACCTCTTGTTCCCATGGGTACCATGTCCAGGTGCCAACCACATTATTTCCATGGAACCCGCCATGGCATCTATGTCTAGGAGAAATAAAAAAATGACCAAGAACTGAGGCAGCATTTTGCAGCCCAATGTTTATTTAGCTCATTCTCAGGTATTGCCTGCCTGCTAATCCAGGTCTTGGGTCATTTTTAACAGGAGCCCCTTGTCCTCTGCCCTCCCTTCCTTATTAATAGCTGAGAATGTCGCCTCTCAAACTTTTTCCCCACCTCCGCGTTGACCAAATAATGCACCCTCCCCACCGCCTCCCTTAGCATCCAACATCATGTCAAACTCAAATAAATTGCAGTTGGACCTTAAAACCCTCTAGCCCCGCATGTCTGCCTGCATCAACTCCCACACTCTTCAGTTGCTCTTGTCACATACACCACCTCACAGCCCTCTTTCTTCCCTCAACTACCTGCAAGTCTTTACCTTCCACCCGCCTTGTTCTCTCACCCACCTGAATCAACCTCCCATCACTAACTATCAAATTACTTACTTTCGAGGAAGCAGAAAAGGTTGAGTCAGGTATCTTGGTTCATATTCTTACCCTGCTAATTCCTACGTGACCTTGTGAAATAGCCATCATGCTAATGAGAACAACAACATACATTTATGAAGCGCTGGTATGTGTTAGCCCATTTAATCCTCACAACTCTGTGAAATGAGGACTATATGTATCCCATATTAAGGGAGCAAAAAAAGTAAAATAAATAAAACAGCCAACCTCTCTAAGCACAAGTTGTCTCATTTTAAAAACCAGAAATAATAACACCTCTTCTCAAGGATGAAAATAAAGAAAAGTGTGAAATACAATTTATGTCAATTTCCTTCCTTCCTAACCCCATTATCAAACCCCCTTATTCACTATTTCCCACAACTCTGTCTCAAAAAAATCTTCACTTAGCTGAATAAAAGAAAGAATAGAGTTCTTCTCAGCAGTTAAATATTGCCCCTTTCTTTTCTCCTTCACCATGAGTAAGAGCTACACACCAGGAAACAGAATTTATATCTCCTGTGCCCCATAAACATAATGACCTTCAGCTCAGTACACTGCTCCATGACCCTTGGTTGGAAACAAAAACAGAGCTTTACCTTTAGGAGGGGTAGGCAATTTCCCCCTAAATCTGAATTGATGCATTTTCCCTCTGCAGGCTGCTTCTGGAGAGAAAACATCTTTCCCACCTGTTTACTGAAATGCCTTCACCAGGGAACAAAGCTTTTTATTCTGCAAAGCCAGGCTTAAAATGCAAATACCATGGAATGAGTTCATACTTTGGTGTGACTCCAAGTTGCAGGTTTCTTATCTTTTCTTGCCAGTAAAAGTTGGCAGAGGTGATGAGAATACCAGAAAGGCAAACCGGGCCATTACTGAAGGCACAGAGAAAATTGTGTCCACTTATTTATTTGGCCCAGAATAACACCACTCCTTACCATACCTAGCATACAAACTGGCTACAGTAATAATCAAGCTGAAAGAAACCCATGTTTCTTTCATGTGACTTCTGAACAGAGAAAGGGTTGGTTGATAAACTACGATTACAAGCTATCTGTAGCCAACCTAAAAGACTTATCACAATGTGCAAGATAACCCACCTTTGCTTCTCCTTTATGTACCCTTGACATTATTTGATAATTAATGTTCACATATCCACAGGCCACTAAAGCCATTGAAAATGCCAATATTTCATCTACTTAAGGTAGGGCTGAAACTTACCTGCCCTAAATAAATGGTTCTGGGTTGTAAAGGTTATTGCTTTACATTACAGTAAAAGGCACAGAATAATTATTTTCTATATCTGGAATCATTTTCCTGAAATAAATTAGGTAAAAGAATATTAAGCATTGTGGCAGACAGACTCTAAGATGGCCCCAGAGATCCCCACATCCTGGATTTAATGCCCTTACCTAATTTCCTCCCCTGAAGGGCCAGTTGAAATTATTGACGTGTTTCTAAGACATAGAAGGTGGCATAAGGGATGTGAAGCCCCTTATGAGATCAGGTTATAGAAAGACTATAGCTTCTGTCCTTCATGTTTATTCTCTTTCACTCTCTCTCAGCCACCATGTTTTGCGCTTCCCTCCAAATATCCACAAAGCAAAGAATTGAGAAAAGAAACATCTAACCAATAGCCAGCAAGAAATTGAGGCTTTCATTCCAACAGGTTGCAAGAAACTAGATTCTTCCAACAACTGCTTAAGTGGGCATAGAATAGCCCCTCCCCACAGTTGGGCTTTCAGATGAGACCACAGCTTCAGCAGACAGTATGACTTTAACCACTTAATCTTGAACCAGAAATACCCAGATAAGTCACACCCAGATTTCTGACACATGGCAATTGGGAAATAATTGATGTTGGTATTTTAAGCCACTAACTTTTGCTTAAAATAGGCAGCAATACATAATCAAAGCAAGGATTTTCTGAACTCTTTTCCTTTGAAAGCCTCAAATGATTTAACTGATTTACCGTTAAAAAAATACATTTTATTTTAATATTTTATTTAATTGTGCATGCGATTCAAAGCATCAAACTAGAGCTTCCTTGTTCTGTTATTTCTAATGCAAAAATGAAAATAACCATTAGAACATTCTGGTTTTTATATAACTCAGAAAATGCGCAGGTTTTAAAAAATTAATACTAGATGTTAACGATTTGCGGCACAGTGAATTTTAAAATATCACTTTAACTATACAACCCTCTGGCAGACCATAAGCTTCCTTCTGGAATTCCCACATTCTCAGGTGTACAGGTATCATCTAGACCAGTTGAGAGTTAAACAAACTGAGCCTCAGAGGCATAAAGTGAGTCTCGTGTGGTCCTAGAATTAGTGTGCAGCAGAGCTCAGACCATTTCTGACTCCAGATCATTGTTCTTTCCATCTCACTACGTTGAAAAATCAAAAAATCATGGCCAATTGTAATAATCTTGTCCATTTAACCCAAATAAAAATGGAACGTTATCAGAGAAAAAAATGAAAATGCCCTACAGCAGCACAGCAATCCCCCGTTCACTGTCATCATTTTCAACTTGCCGTCTGCCTCTCAATGGCAAAGAGCTAATTGACCAACCAGTTTATAAACAGCCCCGATTTCACAAGTAGATTTTATGGGACAAGAGCTCTCCTTGGGTTACTTGCTCTTAGCATACATTAATTTAAACAGCAGGGAAAACTTAGCTTGAAAGGATAATTACAATATTTCACCTTCTTTATCTCAGGTTATGTAAATGAGGCTTTCATCTTTTCACAGCTTATATTAATACAGGGAATAAAAAGATCTCGATATATTGTGTGCTGTCAATCATTTCAGAAGATAGGCTCACACAACTGTAGTGAGTGCAAACGGGGCTAATCCCCAGAACCATGAACTGGGTGTATTACCAACAAGCAAACAGATGGACTTACATTTTGGCAGTGTTCTCACTTGAGCAGCACAAACTGTCATTTTCATCAGATTACAAAGTTTGAGCGGCTTTTTTTGACATCTTCCCATTATCAGGAGTATTTACTAAACAACCAGAGATAGCCTTGAAAAAGCAAGTTCAACTTCTGCCGCCTTTTAACCTACAATTCTGCATCCTGCCGAAGGTGATGGAAAAGCTAACCCTGAGTGACTGGCCCTGGACCGCAACCGTATGCTCTCCTTTGCACCAGTGCTCTTGTGGGAGACTCTGTCGTTCACAGTATCGAAGAGTGAAATGTGATGGTTAGAGAAATGCAGCATCATCGAGTTTAACAAATATCAGGAGGAAGCTGGCAGATAGATGGAAGATAGGTTTTAACCCTAGGGCATTTTAAAAAATCAAAATACTGTTCTCCATCCATGCCGTGTTAACACAACACAGTGTGTTTAAACTAGAGTTGAGAGAGAGATTTTCTATTACACCTCAAGGCCAAACTGAATGTCTAATTCCTCCAGGAAGCCTTCCATGATTATCCCAACTCTAAATAACTATTTCTGCAAGTGTGTAACCATGAGACATTACTTGTTCCCTTGCAAGGCTGCAGAAAGTAGTTAGGAGTTTAAGTACTGTGAATAAACTGCCTATTTTTAGATTCCAGCACCGTTATTGGCTAGCTTTGGGGTTTGGTGCAAACAATTTAATCTCCATTAAGTCTCAGTTTCACCTATAAAATAGGGATCATATCCGATCTACAGAGGTTGTTTGAGGTCATTATGCGGAGAGAGCGGGACGGCATGAGACTGGAGCACTCCGTAAACAGCAGTTCCGGAGTGACTACCCTGTGCGCAACAGGAACATTCACCTAACGTATCTCTGTAAGGCTATTGGATCGTGACAGCCCTCTGAGTTAGATACAATTACCCTCATTTTACAACTGGAAGACCAAGGCTCAGAGAGCTGGAGTAACCAGCTCCCACACTCACACAGTGATTTGCAGAGACAGTACTCAAACCATGGCATTTAGGGTCCAAAGACCACCCCTGTAAAATCTCATAGCTCTCATACTTCTGGAAAGTGTTATCTTCAGTCTTCAATCGTTTTGCATGCTTAAATACATATGTATCTATCTCCCTCGCTGCATTGTTAAGGTGCCCTGGGGCTGGAATAGTTTCTTATTCTTCATGAGATTCCCAATGCCTAGCATAACACTTAACCCATAATAGATGCTCATTATACTTTCTTAAAATAAAATGAGTTGGGAAAGTTGCAACATCCGTATAAGAACTAGAGCCCCTTGTTAAGGAAAATTTTCTAGCAAAAAAGAAAAGCCACAAATTTTATTGAGAGGAAAAAAAAAGTTGGAATAATGTTGAAATATGAACACACACAGTTGTGGGTCCCGAGCTGCCAAAATGGAAATGGAACTGAGATTCTGCCAGAGGCCTCTCCCTTCAAGCCCATCAACCAGTATCCGCTTATTGATTATCTCCCGGACGCTAAAATAACCTCCTGATATCAGCGGCTTTCAAGCAGCTGGGTCAAGCTTATTTCTGACATTCTGAAGGAACTGCACAAGTGAGTATCCAACCCAAAAGGATCCTGGAGAACCTCTATTTCCCGTTGTCCGTATCATTTATAGTTCCGTAACAAGCTGTCACACCTTAAGTCTCCGCGGGGAAGGAAGGAGCACTTTTCAGGTCCTCCTGAGGGAAGACAGCTGTGGGGGCCGCCACTCTCTGAAACAGGCCTCAGAATGAAGTTAACCCTTAAAGCGTGAGGTAATGTGGGGTCTGTTTTGTCTCATTTTTCCTCTGTTGGTGAAAACGAATTCATAAAGTTTTAAAGACACTGACAAGGAAGAAAAAAATATTTTCAAGAAAACAGTAGGGACAGTTAGATTTGCACATGCAAAAGAATTAAGTTGAACCCCTACATCACACCCTACACAAGAATTAATTCAAAATGGATCGACAGACTAAACATGGAAGCTTAAACTATAAAGGTCTTAGGAGACAGCACAGGGGTAATTCTATATGACCTTGGACCTGGTAGTGGATTTTTATATGTAAAAACAAAAGCAAGAGTGACAAAATAAAAAGATAAATTAAACTTCACAAAAATAAAAAAAAAAACTTCAGTGCATCAAAGGATATTATCAAGTGAAAAGAAAGTATACAGACCGGTGAAAAGTATTTACAAATTACATCATAAAGGTTTAACTGCAGAATACATAAAGAACTCCCACAACTTAACAACAAAAAGACAAAAGCCCATTTAAAATAGGCAAGATACTTGAATAGACATTTCTCCAAACAAGATGTACAAAGGTCAATAAGCACATAAAAAAGATGCTCAACACAATTAGTCATTCGGGAAATGCAAATCAAAACCACACAGAGATGTCAGTTCGCGCATGCTAGAATGGCTAGAAACGAACAAAGAAACAAAATGGAGCGAGAGTTGACGAGGATGCAGAGAAGCCAGAATTCTCCTACATTGCTGGTGGAAACTGCTCTGGAAAGAGTTGGGTGCTTCCTCAAAAAGATAAACAGAATTATCATATGCTCCAGCAATTTCACTCCTAGTTATTTATCCAGAAGAACTGAAAACAGAAACCCAAATGTAGTTGTGTGCCAGTGTTCACTGCAGTGTTACTCACAGTTGCCAAGAGGGAGAAACCGCCCAAGGTATTTGGAACAAACAAGTGTCCATCAGAAGAAGAACAGAGAGATAAAATGTAATACAACATACAATGGAATATTATTCAGCCATAAAAAGGAATGAAGTTCCAATACATCATAAAGCACGGTGAACCTTGAAAACATTATGCAGAAATAAGCCAAAGAAAGGCAAATATCATGTAAATCTACTCACATAAAATATTTAGAATAGGCAAATTAACAGAGACAGAAAGTAGATTAGAGGCTACCGGGGGAAGGAAAAGGGGAAGTTATTGCCTAATGGTTACATAGTGTCTGTTGCGGGGAGGGGTGATAAAAAAAGTTTTTAAAATGATAGTAGTGATGGCTACACAACATCGTGAATATAATTAATGCCACTGAATTGTGTGCTTAAAAATAGTATAAATAGCCTCGGCTGGAATAACTCAGTGGATTGAGTGTCGACCTGAGGACCAAAAGGGTCGCTGGTTCGATTCCCCAGTCAGGGCACATGTGTGGGTTGTGAGCCAGGTCCCCAGTAGGGGGCACACAAGAAGCAACCACACGTTGATGTTTCTCTCCCTCTCTTTCTCACTCTCTTCCCCTCTGTCTAAAAATAATAATAATAATAAATAAAATATTTTTAAAATAGTATAAATAGTAAATTTTATGGTATATTTTAGAATAAAAAAGATTTTTAATTAAAAACAAATTAATGAATGTTGCCCTCCCCAACTCAAACAGCTCTTTGAGTCAATTTTCTCTAACCAGTGAAAGTGTATCACCATGTGATATGCACATGTTATGGGTCCCCCATAAATCGCTGTGGTCTTACACATAACAACCTTCGTCACCCCTCTTCCCTCCTGTCCCATGCAAAACACAGCATCGTGACACTCATCCAGAAATTGCTTCCTTTTGAAAAGTTTCCCCACAAAGAAAGGGCATGCAACTTAGCTCGTGTGAGACTATCTAATGAAATGACAAGAACCAAGTTATGAGTTTAATCTAAATTCATTGAAGAACCTAGAGGATAATAGAAACACCACAAGAATTTCACCCCAAGGTTTGCAGGGAGAATTTCACTCCAAGGTTCGCAGTGGAAATGGTTTATAGCAAGATGGTATTTTCCTTTGGGGAATTAATCTGCTGTTTTATTTAAATATTTTACGTAAACTTGCCCTGAGCAATAACGTGGAAATTGTAATAAGAATATATTTCTAAACTCTTAACTGTCTTCTCAAAATGGCAAAACATCGACTTACTTCTGACAAAGATAGTGAGTGATTAAAAATGGCCCCGTAATCCATGATGAGACTTTCAAGCTCAGCCTTTTACCTTCCACGTGACAATGACCAAGAAATGACTGTAAAGTAAAACTCTAAAAGCAACAGAGCCATACATAGATGTCGGCAAGCTTTTTGTGGAACATGTTGAAGAAAGCAGTAACTAATTCAGCTGCCCCAGCTGGTGAGCAGACCCCTTAGAGAAAGAACACTGAATACGTCAGACTTACTTCTGACAAGTGTGCTTTATGCATAGATCTCGAAATCCGTATTTTAAAACAACAGGCAAGATTTACAGCATGAGGCAAGTCAAACTGATGTTTATGTTTGTAGCTTTTACAAAGGAGCATCTTAAGGATCTTTTCAAACTCACTTTTCATTTATCTTTGACCATGACATTCAAAGCCATCCAGGACAGAAAATCTTTAAGTGTTCTCTATGCCACCATGATCTTCACACCATGGAAAGTAGTTTGATAGTAAGCCTTGTTTGAGAGTGCATCTTTGGAAAATAATCCATTTTTTTTTGTCTATTTTATTAAGTATACTATTACAGTTGTCCCATTTTCCCCCTCTTTATCCCGTACACCCTGCGCCCCAGCCCATCCTCCCCACACCTCTTCGTCCACGTCTCTGGGCCGCACATACCAGTTCTTTGGCTGCTTAATTTCCACACTACTCCCAGCCTCCCCCATCCACTTTTTTCATTCTTGACAAAATTTATTTGTGTATTCAACAAATAATTTTTGAATGTCTATTATACAGGGTCTGGCACAAATAATGCCCCTTTTTTATTACAAAATCTTTTATTACAAAATCATAAGGGTGCAATTCTGTAACATAAAAAAATCGCACTCAAGCACACCATATGGCATTTTAGGTGAAATGTTCAAATTAAAACCATAAATTATTACACCCATTTTATTACCCTTCCAACCACACTCAAGCAGGCGTTACTTCTGCCAGCCCGTGTAGGTGAGGCAGCTTGAAGAAAATAGTGTATCTTTGCATCCCCATCTGTCCCTCCAACATCTGTACTTTCTCTATGATAACATCTCGGTGATTCATCACATCCCCCCCTTGCCTCATCATGGTCATTTATACTCTCCTCCATCGGGACCTTATTTCTGGAAAAGCTCTGATGTCCACTCCTTCTTCACTCTGTCTCCAGTGCCTTGACCAAGACATGGCTCACACTTATAAAATTTATAATTTATTTATTCCAATAGAGTAATCAATACATATTTTCCGATGAATGATAAATCAGTGGAATGATGAATTCCACTGATAAATATCTAGTGGAATAAACAAATAAACTTTACTCTGGCTATATGATCTCAAAATAACTAGCAAGAATTGGATCTTTCCTCTTTAGAAAGGAGTCACACATTTAGAAGGAGGTAAAAAAAAAATCGTGAGCCAAACAAATCAGATTTCTTGCATCAGTTTTTGGTTTAGTGTAATTTGCTCTACTTTATTTTGGTCATTTACTTTTTGGTTACCAAAAAATGGAAGGTATGCATTGGAAGAGGTGCTTACTCTAGAATATACTTGCCTATAATAGATGATAACGCCACTGCTGGAGTAGGTCATCAAGAGGACATGACCCCTGTAGACTCTCGACCTGGATCTGAACTGTTACGGAAAAATGAAAAGACCAGACACTGAGGGGTTAGGAGCACGATCTTTATTTACGTGCACGGGCCCAGAGGAGACAAACTCCAAATTCTGAGCCCCAAACAATAGCCCTGTATTCTTTTTATGCTAGGCTAAGCAGGGGAGGGTATTGGGAGGCGTAGTATAGATTTGGCATGAAGTGGCTTACAGAAGTGGGAGAGAAACATTTACAGCATTAGTCAGGGCAGATAGCGTCTCAGCACCTGCAGCAGGGCAGATAACATTTCATTTCATCCTTGGTATTGGCCTTGACTCCCTCTACAGAACAACCCAAGGGTCTTCCCTCCCTGTCCTTGGAACGTACATTCTGCCCATGGTTCCCACGGCAAGAGCCATTTGCAAGGACTCAGCCTTGAAGAAGCAATATGTAGGTGAGACCATCTGGACAATATCTGTGGTGGAACCCAGGTAAGGCCTCTACATAAACTTCTAAGGTTACGGCAGATGGGGGCAGAGGTCTACTGGTCTTGTGGTCATCCAAGACAAGCATCACAGGCACCTGCCTTGCTTATATTAAACCTGCCACCTACCAATCTGCAGTGGCCTGCCTCTTTTTTTAGTCTCTCCTTGCTCTCTGCTCAAGGCCGGTTCATAAACCAATAACCATGTGCTCATGGGACAAGGAATGCTTCAACTTTATGCCCTTGCTTTTTATTTTTTTGTTTGTTTGTTTTTGGTTTGGTTTTGTATATCTTATTGATTAGGCTATTGCAGTTGTCCCATTTTTTTCTCCCTTTTATCTCCTCCGCCTTGCACCCCATCCCATCATCCTCACACCTCTTAGCTCTTATCTATAGGTTGTACATATCAGTTCTTGGCTTCTCAATTTCCTATACATTTCTTAGCAACACCCTATTTTTTTATTTTTGGCAACATTTTCCTACCACCAATTTCCCTAGCCCCACCCATCCCCACCTCCCACCTTCAATCCTCCCCCCATTTGGCTTTGTCCATGGGAACTTTGTACATGTTCCTTGGTGACCCTTCCCCTTCTCCTCCCCCCACCCCGTAATCTCCCTCCCTCCTCCCTTCTGGTTACTGTCAGTTTGTTTTTTATTTCAATGTTGCTGGTTATATTTTCTTGCTTGTTTATTTTGTTGATTAGGTTCCACCTATAGGCGAGATCATATGGTATCTGTCTTTCGCCGCCTGGCTTATTTCACTTAGCACAATGCTCTCCAGTTCCACCCATGCTGCCCTTGCTTTTTAAAGTAATGTTAAAGAAAGAAGTGTAATTAGTTACTTTATAAACTATGTCCTAATGTTGAGCTTGAATAGGTTATAATTTTTAACCCTCACTGTGATTGAGGTATTTTATGTTTATAATAGTAAGTTAGCTAATGTGTACGCTGCTTTCTAAATAAAAATTGTATCTCATAAAATGGCATGTCCTTTCTTCTTTCTGCAGGCCTCCCCGCAAAGAAGCTGAACCTCAGGCCAGACTGGTCCCCACATCATGGGGCTGCTGGCAAAATTCTTTAGAGGAATTGCCCTGAATTGTCAGTTTAGTAATCCATGTTTCAGTAATGAATGTTTCAGAGAGCTGAATTCAACAGGTTATGGCTCCTGATGTATTTCACAAAAGGGCCCTACAGTTTGGAGTCAGACATACTTGTGAATTTCAATTCTATTTCTCTCCAACTCTAAGAAGGAATAGCAATTTTCTCAAGCAAGAACCTCCCTGAGCCCTGATGTCCTCATCTGTTCCAAAGCTTGTGTGAGGAGATAAGTAAAGTTTGCTCTGGCCCAGAGCAAACACTCAGTAGACTACTCAGAAAAGCACGGCGGAGGTGGAAGTCAGGAGAGGTGGGGATAGTCAGGAAATTTGCGTCCCCACATAACAAATGGTGGCCTGGAACATGATGGGGGGCCAGAAGGCCAGAGGAGAGAATTATGCGACTTAGAGCACCTATCAGGTGCCAGACACAGCCCCAAACTCGACTCACCCATGACTTCACAGCAGCCATGGGAGAGAACTACCATCATCTCCACTTCACAGGTGAAAAAATGAGGTCCAAGGCGGTTTTATGTCATTTATCAAAAGTCACTTAGCTGGAAAAGGGAAGTGCTAGAATGCAAAACAAAACAAAGTTTTTGTGACTTGGAAGTCCAGGGTCAGCCCTGGCCTGGTTGCTCAGTTGGCTAGAGCGTCATCCCGTACACCAAAGGTTGCAGGTTCAATTCCTGGCCAGGCCGCAGACCTAAGCTGCAGTTTGATTACTGGTGGGGGTGCGTAGTGAAGCATCTGACTGATGTTCCTCTCTCACATCGATGTTTCTTTCTCTCCCCCGCCTCCCCCATCTACCCTCTCTCTAAAATCAATAAATATATCCTCAGATGAGGATTTTTTTTTAAAGTCCTTTTTAGAAGTGTAGCCTAGTTTATAGGACCAGCCAACCTTTTAATATAACCCAAAATACAATCATTATAGTGAACCACTCAGCTGGGTTTCACAGGAAAAAAGATTGAAGTACTTTAAACTCCATATAATAGCCAATCAATCATGGTAGCATCATGTGGCCGTATTATCAACATCTTTCATGTTGCACTCATATACTCCAGCTTCCCTCAGCATTATGCAGGAGCAGGAAATCATCCCCTTCTGATAACATTCAGCAACACTGACGTTATCACTTAAATGGTGACATTCAATTAGCGAAAGGCTGGGTCCCATTAAAAACACTCCGGGAGAGATTTCTAGATTTCCAGAAGCTGACCAGAATCCCGAGTGGCTTATAGAAATAGAAGACTTGTGTTGAACTAGACGGCGCTTTGGGCTCTCAAAACGCCAATCTCTTTGTATTTCTACCATTTTCCTTTAAAACGTAGAGGTTTCATCAGACCATTGTTTGTGTCCTGCCAGGCTTCTAGCTTGTACTGATTCGCAGGGAACTACGGGCCCTCCATGCTGTGATTTGGTGTTGCTCACCAGAACACATACAACATGATCAATTAGACAAATGTAAACTAAATTAAACCACAGCAAGAACAAATACAAACACAGCAGGACGATAAGACCAGGGGGGAAATTAAACGACACTACGAAAGTGATAAGATCTTAGAAGAAATAATACCAAGCCAAAAGTAGAGTTGTGAGAGTCTGATGGCCAAGAATTTACCTTTTTAGATAAATTAATTTGATTATAATATCCACATTTTCTTTGAGAAAACAAAACAAAAAATACATACAAGTTCCTTAGAAGAAATAGATTTTTTTCCTAGAACTTTAGCCTATGCCAGAGCTGTCTAATAGAAATATAATGAGTCACATATATAATTTAAAATTTTCTAATAACCACATTTCAAGTTTTTTGAAAAGATTAATTTTAGTAACATTTAACCCAATACATCCAAGATATTATCATTTCAACATAATAAATATATAAAACTGGTAATGAGATTTTTTTTTTACATGCCAAGTCATCAATAGCACTCACAACACATCTCAATAGAGGCACGAAAACCTCATCAGAAATACTTAATCTACATTCAGATTTCATAAAATGTATAGTTGAAAAAGTAGACTCACATACCCAAAGTGTTTCAAGATGCTTAAAAGCTTCTGAATTGCCAAGTATTTATTTTTATATTTAAACTTATTAAAAATTAAATAAAATCTATTTCCTCAGTCACACTAGCCGTATGTGTCAATTGCTCAGTAGTCACACATGGACAGTACAAGTCTAAATGAAAGATCTTGTCCAGGTCTTCATACAGGGGATACTGAGTAATATAAAATAAAGTATCTTCAGTAATACCCCTGCAAAACTTCGATTTCTTCAGGACATTCCTCAATGGAAGGCAAAGGTAAAAAGCCAAAGTCCAACTCAGTTGGAAGCAAAAAGTCCAGGCCATGAGGTCCACTCCTGCTGCCCTCTGATGACCTGGAATGAAGGGACCCCTCAGAATGCCCTTTGGTCTACCCTCTGTCTGAAGTATCTCCCTTGAATAAGTTTTTGATTCCCAGACTAAAGAAGATAATATTCATAGGCAAGAGCCTAAAATTCAAGTAACATTTTTCTTGATTAAAAATAATTCCTATATCTTGCAAGTCCCCTGGAGGAAAATTGATAAGTATAACCAAGAACCCGGTCTTTGGGGGGAAAAAAAAAAGTAACTAAATATATAAGGTTTCCTTTAGAATTAAAAACAGTACTTTTTAAAAGCTTATAAATTAAATAGAAACAATATGTAATTCTAATACTATTGTACTTTAATGCTATTTAAACAGAATATAGAAAGCATCCTAATTTATTTTTATCAAGCCACCATAACCCTTATGTCGAAGCCCACAAAGCATTTCCCAGGTTAAAAAAAAAAAATCAAATTAAATTTAAAATGCCAGATTTCACTTATGAATAGGTGCAGGGGCTCACCAGGGAAATTTGAAAATCCTTTGTCCTCTTTTACTCTTCTCTATCCCTGATCTCTCTGATCCAATTATGGAACTATTATAGGTGAGCTCAAGCATGTTTATGTCAAGGGTTGGGTGATGGAAAAATGACCAAAATATAAGCATAATAGTAAGAAAATAAAAGAGGGCTCAATAGAAATTCCTGAAGTAGAAACATAAAAAATTTCCTCCCATTTTCCTTATATGCTGGAAATTCAAAATGTAAGTTCTATGCACCACTCAGTTTCACAAGGAACTTTCATTGGGACGAGGTCCTTGGGTTCCACACCCACTCTCTCATGGGTCTCCTCCTCCGGCAGCCAGAGATGATTATCTACGCCATGGGGGGCTCCATAAATAAAGGCTCAGTGGTAATCAAAATGTGACCAATGCCGGAGCAAGCAGCGCACACCTTGGCAGGAGGGATATCAACATTAAAGCAAATCACATCCAACTGTGGAAATAAACTTGTCAGATGCAAGCCAGCTGTGACTGCAGTTGTAGCTACAGACCTTCTCCTGGGCTGGCTGGGCTGGCTGGCTCATGACAATGATTCGTAAGTAGTGCAGCAGCACCTGGCCTGACCTCCCGGGCCGCCCTCCCTGGGTGCCTTCCTCTCCTGTCAGTCACTGTCACGGCTATACACGCCAGAGATCATAGCGTTTGAACTCACAAGGCCTCGTTGGAGGGTGCTGAACATCAGGAAACAGCAATATGTGTGTAATTTAAGTGTGAGGTCTCAGGAAGGAAGAATATTTGATCTGTTGGTCTCCACAGTTAGTCTGGGTGATAGATCTTTGAGGCAAACAACACGGAAATAATGTAATCTCTGTCAAGGGGCTAACTGTGTGTCATGCACTGTGTGAAGAAGGTGAATTATCTCATTTAACCCATACAACGGACCTATGGAAGTTTTAACATCGCTCCCATTTTTCAAATAAAGAAACTAAGATACAGAGAAAGTAAGTAACTTTCTCAAGGTCACACAGCTAGGAAATACAGGAGCTGAGATGTTAACCCCAGGTACTGACATTAGCAATTTCCATCTTACCAGCGATGCTACAGTGCCACCTATGGGCCCGCTGGAAAAATCCACTCACCAGTGAAATCCAGTCAAAAGGAGTTTGATAAATATTTAAGCCTCGGGAACGGAGGAGCTCATTAGAAAGGACTGTTGCTAGGTAGGGGCTCCATTTAATAGAACCAAACACTTCACAATTATATGACTCACATATACCAAAGAGAAATTTAACCATGGACATTATAAACAAAATAATAAAATCAACAAAATTGGGACGGTGGGAGAAATTTTGAGAACAGCAATCTTTCAGGACAGAAACTTAAATGCCAAGCATAGCTTTAAAATAATGATAGTGACTCCAACTTCTTCATGCTTTTCATAATCTCTTCAGTGGAATCTTTGATAAAGTAATGTTCTATTACAGTAAAAAAAAATCCTTTGGAAATTTCATCTTCCTTTCACTTTCATTTTTTTCCTCTGTTCAATTCAAATGAAATTAAAGTTAAAACTCTTTTAAAATAGCATCAAAAACTGTATCCTATTTTTGTAGGAGTATATATGGAACAATAACTGGAATAATGAGTTCCTGATGTGAATGGTGTTTTATTCTGGATGAGAATATTTGGAAAGTCTTTATTATTATTGCTATTACTATTATTAGTATTTCTTTTCTCCCATTGTCATATATTTATTGAGCACTCATGATATGCCAAGAATTGTTTTGGCTCTGGGGATACAGTAGTGAACGAGATAAACCCAGTCCTTCTTCTGTGCCAGAGGAGAGACAGACAGTAAACAAGTAATCCTGTGTTCCCGTGTCAGGTACGAATGGTAAGGGATAGACTGATGACAGCTGAAGCTCTTTTTACTAAGGTCATGAGGAGCCTCCCCAGTGTGGTAACATTTAAATCAAGAACTGAAAGAAGGACCTGAAGAAAAACATCAGGTAGTAAGAAAAGTCGTTACAAATGTCCTAAGGTAATAAAGGATGTCAGTAAATTCTAGTACTGCAGATTTCAGACTTGAGCCGGTATTTAGTAACTAGAATGGCATGATTAATTTCACACTATGGTATGCATTGGTAATGACCAGGTTTGATGTAGCTTTCATTCATTTTTCTATTGTCTCCCCAAGTTCCCCAGCCTCGCATGCCAACTCTATTCCTATGGAGTGTTAAAATGAGCAGATAGCCCCTTTGTGTCTTTTCCCATAACAGCAATCACCCAAGTGGAGTTGTTAAATGCTTACTTAACTAAACTAATGACACTGTCGAAACTTTTATTGACATTAAATCCTTTCAAAAGCATCTGACAACTTGGCCCAAAGCATATATACTGTGGGAATCTCCTTCATTTAACGAGGCAATTAATCGTGAGAATTAGCAAACTTCACTGAGAGCCGAGCGAGCTGCTGTGAAAATGGAGCCCTGGGCCTCTCCAGAAATCCCCAGTCAAGGAAGGCGGCCCCTGGAAGCTCAGAAGGCCTGGTGTGATTGACAGCTCTGCTTATTGACTTTGGATTTGAGAACAACTCCCGGGGGGCTGGTGTCTGAGTCAGAGGCAGGATTTGATGAGGCAGATGGGGACCTGAGGGAGAAGCTCGGAAGGCAGGACAGTGAAGTGCCCCTTCCCTGACCCTCTCGGGCGCGAGGAGCCACGGTCCGGTTTTCATTTTACAGGGATTCGTTCCCACCCGCCTGCATCTGTGGGCAATGGCAGCGCAAAAGAGTCTTCCTGCTTTTGGGGTAAAAAAAAATAATTTTAACTTCTTAAGTACACACTTGAAAAGTGCCACCAACTGGCATGTGCTTGAGGGAAAAAAGTAGGAGCAAACATCTGGTGCCCAGGGTCACCCTGCATCCAGTTTGGATTTTCATAGTGTTCAAGTGTGTGCATGTTTGCCTTGTGAACAGATTCTAGGAGCATTTCTAAGGATATATCTTTGTAAGGGAGGCGGCTCACCTGGCACCCGACATCACCTGCCATCGGGGACAGATGGTGGGACGATGCCAAGCTAATGAAACAGCAGGTCGTCTCTGTGCCCTAAACAGTTCTCAGACATGCTCAGATGTGGCAGCACCTGAGAGTCGTCAGGTTTTTGCCGTCCGCGCAAAATAATGACGTGCTTAATTCCGTCTTACAAGATAAGAAGTGCTTTCCCTGGCAGAAAACACGACTATATGATATGTATGCCAAGCAAACTCCCAACCAGAAACACACAGGCCTCTGGAATACAGTATGAACTGTTGACTACAAGGGTGGCGTGCTTCTGGGAAAGTTTTTTGCATCAACATCCTCTTAGATGTCACATGTTCATCTTCTGCCTCACCCCATCCCATTATCTGCATTTAAGCTTAGCAGGTGCCAACATTTTAATTAACAATTACGGGAAGAAAATTTTAAGTTGTAAACATTCTAATCTAACTCTTAACTTTGTTTTTCTTCTGCAAGTTAGAAAAAGTCTCCATTTTTGTTTGGTTGTTAAAGTAGAGAGCTCTGTCCAGTGTGGTCAGTGGGACCCGCCGTGAGGCCCACACCACAGCTCTCGATGATGTCACAGACGCTTCTTCCTCGCGCCTGTTCTTCTCACCCCTCCCCTTTCCCAATGAGCCCATTGCTGCTCCCACCAACTTTAGAAGGAGTGGAGGAACAAATGGGAATGCAGTAAGACAGCTGGTTGCCCATGAAATCCATCGTCTTGATCGAATTCAGTGGAATTGAAGGTGAGCATGTGGCTGCCAAGGAGACTACTCCCAGCCTTGTTTCATCCCCGTCGACCTGGTTCTAGGACAGAAAATGTGCCTCCTCCATGTGCCCTCACCCCTTTCCCATGGCTGGACCCTGGATATGTCACCAGTCCAGCTTCAACCATGCAGAAAATGGCAACACCCTAGGGGATGACCCACCAACAGCTTGTGTGTCTACCCTGCCAACCTGTATGGTTCACATCAGCACTGTTTCATAAAAGAGAAATAAACTTGTTTGTTCGTTAGGTCACTGTATTATCAGGTCTCTCTTGCAGCTGCCTTGTCTTACCCTATCTAATACAGGAATTAATTACAAAACCCTTGCAGTGAATACACAAGACATGAAACCAGTAATTTGTACACAGCTCTTCCCTCTTCGGTTAGCACTTTTTCTGGTTTGCTGACCACTCCTTCTACCTTTTAAATTTCCTTCCTTCCAGGTTTATCTCAAAAGCAACCTTCTCCAGGATGGGAACCAGCCAGGTTGTCAGCCTATCCCACAGAATCTCATGATTATGTCACTTAAACGCCTCACACAGAACCTGACCCAGAGAGGGTACACAGTGGATTCTCTCTCTGTCAATTGCTTAACAGCTTCCAACACAACCAATCAAGTTCCTCTTGTGAATTTAACCATGACTTTGAGGATTCTGATTTGGATGACCTCTTGGACGCTGTATGAGTCTCACTGGGCCCCATTCACCGATGAGGCTGGAAGAGGGACTCTGTAAAGAGCGGAGGTCAGACTGACAAGCGGCACACTTCAAAGAGAAGTCGAACAAAGATGGTTTATGAAATCCTACAGCTCAGCAGGTGCTGCGGCATCAAGAATAAACTTGCATAAATATGCATGATCCTACTTCCATGAGGTATCTAAAATAATCAAACTCACAGAAGCTGAGAAAACAGTAGTGGTTGCCAGCGGCTGTGAGGTGGCGAAAATGGGGAGTTGTTCCATGAACCTAAAGTCTCAGTTATGCTGGACGCAAAGTTCTAGAGACCTGCTATACCACATAGTGCCTACAGTTGACAACACAGTGCTGTGCACGCCAAAATCTGTTAAGAGAGATCTCATGTCAGGTGTTCTTATCACCAAAACAAAAAGTACTCAAGGAAACTTTGTGAAGTGTTAGATAAGCCTGTCACGTGCCTGCGGTGATGATATCAAGGGGGTTTGCATATGTCCGAACTCTTCGAATTGTTAAACATGTGCAGTTAATTTTATATCGCATATACCCAATAAAGCTATTTTTATAAAAGAATAAGTTGTCACATATTTAAAATGTTTTTCTTAATGATGACACTAGCCTACACACCAGATTTGGCTGTTGTAGGTTTCAGGCTCAATGGCTTGTTTGTTCATTCAGTTAATAAATATTTATTAAAGCACATATTATGTACCATATACTGCAGTTGACACTAGTATAGTTTTGTAGTTTGTTTTTTTTAATTCATGCAATTAAAATTTTAGCTTTGCCTTCAGGTCGGGAAGTCAGGGAAGGACAAAGTGGTCTTAAATCTATCTATTTGAAAAACCTTTAGAAAATTAAATTCTACCTCTTTATTCATTCAACAAATATCTGTTGAATATAAGCTATTTCCAAAGCACTATGAGTAAAGCAAAAAATGGAGACCCTTACCTCCGAATGCCTTATATGTGGCTAATGCTAGCGGTTTAAATGAACTCATCCAATGCACACACTGGCCCTATGCGATAGATTCGACTATCGCTAGGGTAAAGATAGGGAAACTGAGGGCCTGCGAGGTTAGGTAGGTGCCGCCCATCATCTTGATGAGTTTCACCTGCTCATCCAGGACGTGGTTCCCCAGGAAGTCACAGAGTTGAGGGTCAAACAGCAGATAGAAGAATGAGGCCCAAAGATTGACTGCTGTACCACACGGAATCTACTCTTTCAGATTTGTAAGGAGAACCACGTTCAAAATAACAAGATAGATATAAGCCAGCAGTACCCTGGGCGGTCCCCTGGTTCTGTCTCCTGCTCCAACAGTGTTTGGGTGGAACAGACCCAGGGACATCCTTCTTCCAGCCACCGACCAGCCTCTGACCACCCTCCAGCCTCTTTCCAGTCACCACCTTCAGAACCAGCTCCGTCATCCTCAGTCTCCAAGACCAGCCAACACTGATTTTTGTGCTTAGTTCCTTACTATCAAGCAACCATGAGCTCCCAAATTCATCAGAATTATGCAGACCCCTGTCATCCACCTGGTCCCCCTGCATCTGCAGGCCTCAGACACCTACCTCTCTCTGGGCTTCTGTTTCCACCCAGCGCTGAGGCTCTGGAGAACCTGCATCATCACCTCTTCCCCGAGTTGGCCCAGGAGAAGCTCCAGGACTCCAGCATCCCTTTAAGATGCAAAACCAGTACGGGGGCCACGCCCTCTTCCGGGGCTTGCAGAAGCTGTCCCAGGATGAGTGGGGCGACTCTCAGGACGCCATGGAAGCCGCTCGGGCCATGCAGAGGAACCGACCCAGGCCCTTTGGGAACCTGCAGGCCCTGGCTTCTGCCCACACAGGCCCTCAACTCTGTGACTTCCTGGGGAACCACTTCCTGGGTGAGCAGGTGAAACTCATCAAGATGATGGGCGGCACCTACCTAACCTCGCAGGCTGGCGGGCCCCCAGGCTGCGCTGAGCCAGTAGCTCCTCAAAAGGCTGCCCCTCGAGCACCACTAGGAGCCTTCGGAGCCCAGAGGCCTGTGAGGGGCCCCTCTGCCTCCCCCTGGCGTCTGGCTTCTGCCTGAGCCTCTCTCTGCAACCACGGGGCAGGCTTTTAACCATGTGAAGCTCCCTCCCATGCCTTGGACCAAATGGAAACAATAAAGCATTTTGCAAGGGAAAAAAAAAAAAAGATAAGCTTAGATATGGAAAGCTAAAAGCTGGAAAATGACTCCCAACAAGGCATTTAGGAAAGTTTTTAGGAAGATAATTTATCTGTCTAAAAGGATGCATAGGAATAGAAAGACGACGGGAGAAAGAAAGGAGCAGGAAATATTTACTAGAAAGATATTATAAATAATATTAAAGATGTAATAAAAGCATCACTTCTTGGTAGTGGGAAATAGACCTTTATGGCTATTAGCGTCATTAGTTGATAGAGGATTTTAATGAAGAGTCAGAAATACAGCCAGGACTAGATTGTGGATAACTTCAATGTATTTAGGAGGCGGGGCCTTTGGGAGGCGATCACACCAGGAAGGTGGAGCCTACATAAATGGGATCAGAGCCCTCTCTCCTGCCACAGGAGAACATTGTGAGAAGACAGCCACCTATGAACCAGGAAGCGAGCTCTCAGCAGACACCGAATCGGCCCATGTCATGACCTTGTACTTCCTAGCCTCCGGAACTGTAAGAAATACATTTCTGTTGTTTATAAGTCACCCAGTTTATGGTAGGTGTTGTCACAGCAGCCTGAACTGACTAAGACACAGCCCTACCAATCTAATATAAATAAAATCCTGAGAGAGTGGGGTTGATTATAAACATTGCCATGAGTTATTTGTAGTTTCCCCCCCATCAAAAGGTGAGGTCCACCTCCCCACGTTTGGAATGTAAACCGGCCCTGGGACTTGCTCTGTCCCCTGGAATGTGGTGGGAGTAACAGTGTGCAGCTTCTGAACTCAGCCCTCCAGAAGACCTGCAGCTTCTGTCCTTGGAACCCAACTGCCATGTGAGGAAACTAAACCAGCCTCCTCCTCCAGCATGAGAGCAAACAGGTGCAAAGAGACCAGGGATCTCAGCCATTCCTGCCAAGCCACCCGAGGCCACACTTGTGAAAGAAATGAGGCCATCCTGGACCAGCGAGCCCGCCAGGGGCCCACCAGTTGAATTCAGTCACATCAGGCGAAATCAGCAGAAGAATTGCCCAACAAAACCATGGAACCATGAGAAGTAAGAAATGTTTGTTATTGTAAACCACTAAGTTTGGGGTGGTTTGCTATGTAACAATAGCAACTGAATGGAAGCAACTGAAATGGAAGTAAGGCAAGTGGTGCCAAAGAATTTGGTTTATTCGTTGGTTTGTGCATGTTGTATGTATAAAAGCATGTTACAGCCAAATCAGACTAATAAATGTTGCAAAAAAATCATGTAGCTATAAAGGCAAAATTATTTAGTTTTATTAAACCTTATATTTTTAATAAAATATTTTAATATATGATCAACATATATTAGTGTGACTTACGGTTTAAAATTACAGAGTTTTCAGACTCTTCATGGCGCCAAGAAGAAGTCCCTTGTTCCTTCAAACGTCCTTTGCATGTTGCTTTCACAGTCTTAACTGGTGGATCATAGCAGAACAGGAATGTTCCTAGCATCATTTTTACTCATCTCTAAAGACTCGGCAGACATTTTGTTATTCAGCGTTGTTTTCCAACCATCCTGAGCTTATTCTTTATTAGAAATGTATCCATGAGCAAAACATATAACAGAATAATATTCCCTTCACAAATCACCCGAAGTAACACAGTGTGCCTTATATTTACGAGAATAGAGGCCACCGTTTTAAACATTTATTTATTTAATTAGTTTTTATTTATTTGCAGAACTACTGTTCACATGCTGCCACACAGTGTTCCACTGAGCAACGTGTGCAAAATGGAGCCCCAAATAATGCCTCGTGCCCGCAGCTCTCACGGCGCCGGCCATGCACTGCGGGCGTATGCAGAAAACCCGCCGGCTGCGGGCTGTGCTCCGCGTGTCCCTCAGAGCCCCATCGTTTTCTTCGCTATTCCAGGATATTAAAATATCAGTGAGAGTGATACAACTGCAAGATAAAATTGCAACAACCTCTTAGTACATTTAAATTCTAAAATTAACAAAACCCCCACACTCCTGTTCTTTAACCCTGATGCAGGAAAAAATGTGTACCACATAGAGATTTTGCCTCATAGTAATAGGTCAAAACAGTTAGGTCGAAACTACTATTCTCGATGATCCAGGATCTGAATGAATGGGAAAGACTGGAGAGTTTTGAGTGATGGGCTAACTGTGATGTATTAAGAAGACCAACCTAGATACAAAGTAAAAAATGAATTAGAACCATTATGTAGATGCCCAGAAGCTAACTGGGTAGGATCCAATTCTAATGGCTCAGTCAGGATCCACATAGTAGCTGGTATCCAACATGGCACCCAGTGGACCACACCTCCCAGTATTTGCACCTCTCCCCTTGAATCTGGACTGGCCTTGACTCACACATGAGCATTGTGGCAGAAATGATTTCCAAGGTTGAAGAAACCTTGCATCTTCTATCTTGGTCTCTTAGAACATTCATTTGGGTGGAAGCCAACCGCCACGTAAAAAGTTTGACTCCCTGAGACCGCCATGACATAAGGAAACCCTGTGGAGAAGCCACAGAGATAGGTCACATGACAAGAGGTTTTAGTCAGCCTCCTGTTCTTCCAGCCATCATTGTGGGGCACCAGATATGTAAATGAATGAGTCATCTTGGACAGGTGACTCTTCTACTACCTGCATTCCCCACTGACATCTGTGGTCACCTTAAGAGAGACCCCAAGCAAGAACTGTTCAACTGAGCCCAGACAACCCACCAAAAAATGAGAAATAATAATACATTTTCATTTTAAGCGATTAAGTTTTGAGGTGGCTTCTCTACATCCATTGATAGCCAAAGCTATCTATAGCAAATATTACCTGCTAATTAGATAGAAAATTGTTCTGAATCATGTCTCTTTTCCTCTATATTATTAACTCAAACACATGTATGTTGAAAACTGAGCATGTCAGTTTGCTAGGGCTGCCATGACAAAACGCCACAAACTGGGTAGCTTAAACAATAGAGATCAATTTTATCACAGTTCTGGAGGCTTGAAGTCAAGATATTGGCAGGTTTAGTTTCTTTCAGGGCCTCTTTCCTTAGCATGCAGGTGGCCTCCTTCTTGCTGTGTCCTCACGTGGCCTTTCCTCCATGTGTATACACCACTGGTCTCTCTTCCTCTCCTTTTCAGGACACCCATCACACTGAACTAGGCCCATGGCCCCATTCTAACATAACCTCCTGTTTCAAGGCCCCATCCCCACACACAGCCATGTTCTGAGGTACTCGGGGTTAGGGCTTCAACATATAAATTGAAATCAGGCCAAAACGCTTAGTGACCCAAGCAATGTTGCCACAAGCTCGTTAACATTGTGAAATAGTACCTACCGTAGATAAAAGAACACAGACTTCGTACATGGCTGAAGAGTGGAGGACTACAGGGATTTATTTGAATTGGAAGAGGAATTACATGCCTGACTCAGCATTACGTATGCTTAGTAAAATACCTGTATTCCTCTATACCACGACACCCATCTGCCTTAGAGACATACTTGCTCTTTCTCATGACTCTCAACATATCCACGATTAAACAGGGAAGAGATTGGGCGGCCATCATAACTCTGCATGTCTCCTAGGCGCACAGCCACGTGTGTGGCGCTGTGAGTGTTAGAACGTAAATTGAGAACCTGTTTTTCTTATTCTTGTGTGCACACATCCGGTGAAGACCAGGGCCGTGCACAAATGACTGCAGTAAAGGGCGCAGGGAGTAATAAACACACACAGTGCTCTGGAAACCAGAGGAGGGTGAAGAGAGAGCCAGTGGGTGCCCGTGAGTGCACGCACACACACACATACTCCACCCGGGCTACCTCCACAGCTCTCAGGATAATATTTGAGACGCCACTGTAAGCCCGCAGAATTATGTGATTCTGTGGCCAGCATCCGCATTGATCTATTTCCTGCCTTAGGAGACGCTCTATAACCTCCCAGAGATATAATCCCCCATCCTCACCAAAGGAAAGGCCCTTGTTGACAGAGGCATGGGGAGAGTCTATTAGCTCGCTGTTGTAAGCCAGGGCTTCAGGCCAAGCTCAGGCAGCTTAGTTTTCAGGCTTTGGTCCCCAACTAATGAGTCTGCAGCCTCGACCTTGGGCTTAAGTTCTCCAGGCTTGGTTTAACTTGACCCAGATGGCTGAGCCCTCCTTGGATGCTCTAAGGTGAAATGCAGCTCAGGTTTCTTGAGGCTTAGTTCAAGCTAACTTTTGTGCGAGTTCCATTGTTGCCCTTTTTATCGAGTCAGCAAAATAGAATCCTTTATTATATATCCCTCCACTCATTCCTGAAGGAAATGCTACTTTGGATTAATAGGTACACCCACTCTTAAATAGTATCTATGACAAAAGTCAAACCTCTTTACCCACGCTCTCTGGTCTCACAGCACTTATCTTACATCTAAATTAGAGTCCTTTCCACACACTGCTTTTGGCTAAGGCTAGCGGAGGGTCACCTACCTCCTTCACCCATTCCCATAAGGGTCCCATCAGAGGCTCCTGAATTTCAGGTGTGTGTGCTGGGGGTGGGGAGGTAAAATAGGGGATGATAATCTGGTTGGAAAGAGAGACTGGGGACTTCCCTTGAAGCCCCACTTGTGTGTGGTATGTGAGAACCTGGGTTCCTCCCCCCGCGCCCCTCCCACCTGAAGGCATAGGGTGAAGGCCGTCTATAAGTGCGCTGGGGGACCTTGGGAGCCTGGCCCGCTCCTTGGGCAAGGAAACTGCCAAAAAGAAATGTTTTCGGATGTGAGCGCAACTGTAACAGCTGCAGAGAACGCTCTAGCATTCTGATTTCACGCAGCTTGCGCGAGCACCGCATGCCCCGGCTGCTTTGTTTTCTGTACTCTGTGCACCCCTGCACTGGGAAAGCCTGGGTTGTAGAGAACTTCCTGGCTGGCCACCTGGGTGCACAGGTAAGTCCTAATAAAACCATGTCTTTCACAGCCAGTCCCCCGGGTTATTTCTTTGGAATACACCGAGGTTCGCTCAGACCTGGACTCTTTGTATAACAACGCGCGTTAACAAGCACACTGGTCCTGGTTTACTATTGGGAGTCGATTGAAACTGCTTCCATTGCACTTGTTTGGTGAATCCCAGTTTTCCCTTCTTCTCTGGGATGGTCAACTGTATGTGCAAACTTGGCTGGCCGTGGGGTGCCTGCAGAACACATCGTTTCTGAGTGTGTCTGCGTTCCTGGATCAGGTTAGCATCGGAATCATGGACTCGGTGAAGCAATTGTCCTCCCCTAAGGGGGGTGGGGGCATCATCCAATTCACCAAAGGCCTAAAAAGAGTGAAAGGTAGAGGAAGCAGGAATTCTCCCCTGCTGTCTGCCTCACTGATTGAGCGAGGACATCCCATCCGGTCTTCTCCTGCACACGCGCACATCCACATCATTGGCTCCCCTGGCTCTCGGGCCTTCAGACACAAACTCAGGATTATATCGCCGGCTGTCCTGGGTGTCCAGCGCACAGACAGCACATCGCGGGGCTTCTCAGCATCCTGACTGTGAGTCAGTTCTTCATAATAAATCTCCAATAGATGATAGATAGATAGACAGATAGATAGATAGATAAAGAAAAAGAAAGAAAGAAAGAAAGAAAGAAAGAAAGAAACAGACAACCTACCTGTTCTGTTTCTCTGGAGAACCCTAATATGTACTATGTTTACTTTGGATGGCTTTGGGAGAGTGGTAGGAATGAGGGGACAATAAAGCCCCTTCCCCAAAGTTACCCATGGAGCTGCCAGTGGCTGGAAGTAAGTCGTATTTCACAGAACACCTGACGCCATCCATGTGGGAGTTGCAACATTTGGCCATAGAATGACACCTGAGATGAATGAGCCAGAGAAGGACACAGCAAAATGAAGCTTGGGAAGGCGCAGACTCCCACAGTGGGGCCTCGTGCAGGTCCAGCCCATTCCATTACAATCGGGCAGAGAAAGAGAGCCGCAGGGAGGCCTGCAAAAATACTTTTAAGTAAAATAAAATCAGCCTAGTACTAAAAACAATTCCATAGCCCCCAGGAAACTCAGAGTGGGTCACCTTCAGGCAAGCACACAAAAAACTAAGGAAGAAATGTCAATGCTACCAAGAGGAGGTCAGGCATTACAGCAAATTGAAGTTCCTTGACTCTAGAGCACCAAGCTCTCTCCATAGGCATCTTGTCCATTAGCATGTCTGTGTCTTGATCTACTACCCTTGAGGTCTCTTAGTAGCAGCTTTACAAGGGTAATTGAAAGGGTATTACTGGCTGTCCATTTATCATCTCTTGATCACCTAACACCATGGTACCTATTAGGGTGAGCTAGAAAAGTCTGTGCTAAAGGTTGCCTCAGCTGGAGGCTTTTCCACCGTTTATCCAACTTGCAACAGACAAAGCAAGATTCCCCTCAAATCCTCGCTTTTTGGCCCAATCTTACGTACTAATTAATTATGATTGCTCCATACAGTAAGCACATTTGAGGAGATTTATCTGCACTAGCCTCGGGTAGTGTCCTAATTAACAATATGCTGAAGCAGCGTTCTCCTTGTAAGTGTAAATACAGCATTGATTCCACTTGCAAGACAATAATATGACTGTTTATTAAACATGCGTGCTAATGCATGCTACACTGATCTGTTAGAAAAAAACTTTCTGTTCTTTGACCTGTTTGCCTCACTGGCTTGGCTAGATAGTCGAGTACTGGCAGACTGGGTGCTTCGGCTTGTTAGGACAACTTGATCGAGAGAGGAGAGAGAGAATGGCTAGGGAAACTTCATAGGTGCAAGACATAATGCAGATAATGCATTTCCTCACCTGGTTTGCATATTTGTTAATAAAGAAATAAAACAGGGACATCTCTAAGAATACATGCCCGTCCACCCATGTCCACCTAACTGCATGTAGTCTTAGCCTTCCCTCGGCACGCTCCCAACTCCCAAACCTCCCTCCACATTCCACTTGTTCTAGATCCCAGCAGTTTCATATTTGACCTAGGACTCCTACATCACGGAGAAAGGAGAGGAAAAATTAGGGAGAGCTGAAATTCAGTGTAATCTCTTTACAAACCTGTCTCTGATTTGGCTCAATTTTCTTATACCTTCTGACCCTAATCCCATCAAAGAAAGGGATCCTTCACAAGGATTTGGCTGGGATGAAATGAGGGACCAGGGCTCATAGTGATTTATAATTAGGTAGAGGTGAGAAAGCTAAGAAAACACCTGCCTACTGATTCCTCCAAAGCAAAGGGGCAGAGTGGGCATAGAGCCAAGGTACTTGGTCCAGAGAAGTCAACACCTGTGGAAAGGAGAAGGCGACAGTGTCAGGCAGAGGCAAAAGTTGGTGTATGATAAAATCTCAACCAAAGGCTCAGTGGGCCCCATGGGAAGCTCTGGAGCTCAGATGGTCCTTCAGAACAGCAACTAGAGGAGGAAAAAATAGCATTGCTTTCTGATATTTTTAAAAAGACAGATTGTTAATATATGTGTGTACATGTGGTTTCAGAGCAAGTTCCCAGCAAAGCCAGCTCCAAGAAGGAGATGAGCCTGAGGGGGGCTCCTCTGGGAATGCTCTCAGGAACATGGCCGGAAGAAGGAAGGAAGCGGTGTCTTCTAGGCTGACATCACAGATTCATTCATGGAAGAAAAATTCACTGGACATCTGCAGTATACCAGGCAGTAGCCACTGAGGATATGGCCATGGACAAAATCTCCTAACTCCCTGCCTACATGGAGCTTTCACTCTAGTAGCAGAGAAAGACAACCAGCAAGCACAGAGGTAGAACATAAGGTCAGGGTGTTTGGGAGAGTCCTGTCAGGTTTGAGTGTTATTAAGAAAACAAGTAAAAGTGAAATAAATTAAAATTAAGAAAAAATAAGGTATAACTAGAGGATAGAGAGGTGCAGACAATGGTTTTAGATAAAGTGGTCAAGAAAGGCCACACTGACAGGTCATAACTGAGGAAAGGGTTGAAGGAAGTGAGAGGGCGAGCCATGCAATTCTCTGGATGAAGAACATTATAGAACAGCATGCAAAATATACTTGAGAAACACATTATTTTTAAGCGCTTACTTAAGCTCTTAAGTGTTCCATAATATTAATGCCCAATAATTCATTTATCTATTCCCTAATCGATGACCAAGTTTTTCCATCACAACAATTTTGCAGTAAACAGCTTTAAACATATATCCTTATTTAGTATTTATTTTTATTTCTGTGAAATAAATTACCAGTAGATTTTAGAAGATTTCTGGGTCAAAGGATATACTTGTTTTTAAAATAAATACTTTTGCAATAACATGTAGCAATCTACAACCCCACCGGCAATATATGAGACATTCCAGTCCCTCACATACTTAGCAGCACTGGTTAACAGTTTTTAAAATTTTTGCCCATCTGCTGACCCACACAGGTACATCATTCTTTTCATTTGCTTTTCTGTGACTACTACAGAAGCTTGGAAAGCTTTCACATTCACTGTCCACACACAATTACATTTCTAAGTTGCTCATTTATGCCTCATACCAAGTTTTCAGTTAAGTTGTATGTCATTTCCTTGTTGATTCGAGAGACCTTTTTTGTAGAGTAGGGATCTTAAGTACTTGCAATTCATGTGTTGAATTCATATGTTTTTTCCCTAGTCTGTTGTTTGATTTTTGTTTTTTTTTACTCTGTTTGAGATGCATTTTTGCTATGCAGAAGTTTAGCATTTTAGTGATCAAATCTATCAATCCATCTTCAGGAACTGTAATGAGATAAAATTTAGCAGAGTTAAATGTAAAATTGTCCTTCCTTATCAAACTCAGAATTAAAGTTCAGAAAATCCTTGTCAGAGACATTGAGGTTGGGAAATTAAGATAACATAGAAAATAGAATTCGGGGAACTGAAATCACAGTTACATCTATGAAAGCCTTTTAATATATTTTGCATTTACAAAAATAAAAAATAAAAACATTATAATTATCTTAAATTAGTAAAACATGGATACCATAATATTTTTATTTAACTTCCTTGCTTGGAAGTTTTGAGGGTTCCTCAAAATTTCAGCAAAGTGCTTCTAAATTTCATTTATTTATTTTTTTTGTTTTGTTTTGTTTTCCTAGTTCTCCATTCAAATGACCAATGCCTTCCTGATTACGTGACCCGGTAGAAGTTTCCTACCCCTTCCCTGGACGACGTGCCTATGAAGTCCTCTCTCTCACATCTCGGCTCTCACTTCTCAACTCCCCCTCACAGATGTCACTGGAATATCCTCCTTCCTTTACTGTGCTTCATCTTCCTTTGTCTCCCCAAGGGCTCACTGCAAAAGTCTCCATCTTTCCTCTCCCATCTGCTTTACCTCCCCTTTCCAGTCCCAACTCCCCATTTTCTCTGTCTAATTACCCTCTGCAGCAATGACTCACAATCCACACAATCTGTTTTACTGGAACAGAAAATTCCAACACTTACACAGAGGTGTGTGGAAGTAGATTTCACTCTCTTCTAGTGTATTTTGAAATGGGAGAAAGATTGTCACATTTGAATTTAGTTCAAAAACATCACAGGCACTAGTATGAGATACGGTACTCTGTTATAAAAACTGTTCATGTAAACATTATCTATCTACGGTGTCAGTTTTATACAAGTTTGACAGAAATGAGCTAACAAAATTATAATAATACCAGAAAAATGTTCATATACATCAATAGAAATATATATCTAGATCAGAAGAAGGACTCGTTCTGCCACACACTGGCAGGGGAATGTGGGGGGATTATTTGAATCGACCTCCATCTCCCTACACCAATCACAGTCCACTAGAAGAGCAGCAACATGACGGGGCTGAGACCAACCTGACCATTTTGGCGATGAGACAACGCCTGGGGACAACATCCCCTGAAGTACATGGTCATGAAGGAGAGTACATACCTGAGAACAAATCAAGTCCTATCAGAAAATATAAGGAGGAATATTTGTTTCCCACTCCTCGTATTTTCTTCCATGTTGTAGGAAGTTCAGTTAGTAGAACGCTCCCGGGTCCTCTCTGCCCCCAAATCCATTCAACGCAGGTTGACAGGAAGGGGCAAGGCGTGATGTGTGTGACCGATCATTTGGAAGGGTAAACAGGCCAGCAGCTCTCAATACCCCTTCCCCCAACCCCTTGTGATTTGAGAAGTATGCAGTCTCCTCTGCGCCCTCCTACCTGACAAGCGCAGGACCCCACGCAGGACAACCCATAGTTTTGGTGGAGAGGGCTGCACTGAATTCAGGGACAGTTAACCTCTGGTGCATGAGGCTGAAACATTGAGAAATAGACAAGGTATAAAATATGGGGCAATTAAGTCCCCATGGACTTGAAGCTTCTGGTGTACAAGGGCACCCCATTTGGGGTGTGAGGGCAGGTGTTATAACCCCGTTGGTTCCTAAATGTTTATTTTGATCCATGCACCTCTTTTTCACAAACGTGCAATAGGCTTTAACCCCTGCGGCCAGGCCAGGAGGCATTACGCATTGTAGCAGCGCAGATCAGCGCTGCTCAGGGCACCTGCTTCCAGGTGGCAGGGTCTCCATGGAAGGTCTAACACAAAAGTCTAGGAGCCAAGGACGTGAGCAAAGGCAGAGGCCACAGAGCCCCAACCTGCGGGAGGCCTCCCCCAGCACAGGCGCACAGGGTTTAGGGAAACAGAGTCCCGCCTTTTCCCCTCAGCAAATGCCTGTGCCTTCCCCAGGCACAGAGACTGCCTTAGGATGGCTGCTTGACCTTGGACCTTGCCTCAGCTTTTTTCCTGAACAGTTGCTGAGCAAGGGCGCAACTTCAGGTCAATTCCCAGCCTCGGTCTGACACCTCAGGGCTGTTCCTGGAGTGTAAATTATACTGCAGAACGTGTTCTGACTCAAGGCAAGGGTGTGGGCAGTTCCACCCAGCACCAGTGTGAAAGCTAGCACTCTTCTACTGGTCCCGTAGAGGAGAAGTGTCTTATTGAAGGTCTGGTGTCAAGTCTCTGTAACCCCTGAAGCCCAGGCTGAAACTCTGCTTCACCCACTCCTTGTATTCCTCTAACTAAAACTGAGCAGAAGAAGAAGTCGACAACATGAACTTGGGACTTGGTGCGGATGTACTTGGTAGCGGATCTTCAACAGCCCTGTGGTAACCTTGACAATGGAAGCCACACTCTAAGGACGGACTGGAGCAGAGAGGGAAAGTCTGCTTCCCTGGCAACATCATGAAGCCGTTCCACCCGGTAGGAACTCTCCAACTCTGGAAATCATTTTAACAGGAGAGAATTCACCCCCAATTTATTTAAGCCCCTAGAGTGGGCTCTCTGTTCCTAGAAGGCCAACGAAATTGCTACCTAATACCATTGATGAACGACTTTAAGGGGTTTTTAAATCCAAACTTACACAGATGTTAGAAATCCAAGTCCTGGTTTGCGGTTGGGTTTGGTTTGTTTGTTTGTTTGTTTGTTTGAGATTCAGGGATTGTTGCATTTTTAATTCCAAAAATTATGTTTAACATGTTACATATATTAAATTTTTTCATTCATACATTTATTTATTTATTCCTTCAGCAACTATTTACTGAGCAACAGCAGCCTGCCAAGTGCTGTGCTAGGCTCTGGGGTGTTACACAAACAAGACAAAGTCCCTTCCTCTATAAACAGTGCAGATTTGTGGGAGAGGCAAAGCAGGGAGACAGATAATACAGCGCAAAGTGTCGAACATGATGATAAATGTCTGAACAAAGGGGCTGTGGTATCCCAGAGGAGATGAGTTATTTTTCTGGTAGCTGGAAGGAAACGTGCAAACAGCAGCATACTGGGCAAAAAGCCCCAGAGGAAAAGACCACGTGCGTCCTCCCCCAGCTCCGCGAGTCCTCCAAGTCATGAGCTGGGCGCTGCAGCCGCCCCTTCTGTTAGGAAAGGGACTCCAGGAGCAATCACATCTGTGTGCACAAAGCATAAATGAACTGCAGGCTGCGGGCGGAAATGTGATGTGACAAAGCCATGAAAGGAACTGCAGACAAAAGTTGTCCTTGAGAAACCTTTGTGGTCTCCCGTTTCTTTGTCTCGTTGGAAGGCATCACTGGGGTTGGGTCTTCTTATTTTTTCCCATGAAGATGCCCTTGTGAAATGCACCCCAAGATTGAATTGTGCCTTCTAGCCGTATTGAATGTTTTCAAGCCCACAATGAGTTTCTATCTAAGTGACAGTACAGTTCTAAGATGAACTATATTTTCTTTCCGAATCACTGAGAGGATGGTCCTCTTGCAAAGTTTTCTCTGGAAGTTCTTTGTGGCAAGAAGCGGCTATGAAGGGTGATGCCTGAGAAACAGACTCTTGGAAGAGACTTGTCCAGGACAGCAAGGAGGAGGGGAGAGGGGATGCACCACGCTGTCTTCTGTACATATGCTCCCCAAGCGGGTCCGCTCACCCCCCACTGGTGGGATGTGCTGGTGAGGTATGGAGTGTAGTCACACCATTCTTTCCACCCCCCACTTTCTTGGTGATTACCCCCAAGGAGCGACCACACAGAGCTCAGGCAGCTCTTTACGCAAAACTTTCAGTAATAAAATCATAATTCTCAGACTAGAGAGGGACAGCAGTGAAAATCCAAGTGCAACTCTTACATGATTAAAAATACAAAGAATATAGGGTCTCACGCCTATTTTGCAGAATGTCTCCGTTTGGCCATTTCCTACACCAGCTGAGCACAGACTCCTCCCTAAACTCTTTCTTCCTTTCCCCTTACCTCATTACCTTCACCCTTCGAACTCCTTCTCTCCTGTTGAAGTGTCCTGCCTTCAAAACAAAAGGAACAGCAGCAAGAAGTGAGATGAAATCAATAGAATTCAACAGAAACATGAAATGAGAGCAGAAGGTGAGTGGAAAAGATAAGCTTACCAACACTGGGTTGGAACGTGGAGTCTCCCATCACCTTGGTTATTGAGATTCTAACTAATTTAACTTAATGGTAAAGGGCTAGATTAACCCAGCAAACTGGGAGGGCTTGGTCATGCCCAGGTAATTCACATGAGTGATATTTCTACATAAAACACATTGAAAAGTCTCCTTCTTCTGTTTAGGGTCTAAAAGGTCACAAGAGAGTATCATGCCCACACTAAACAACAAAAATAGGCAAAATAAGCTACATATAAAATCATGGTTTAAAAAAAATAATTCTAGGAGCTAAGGATGTGAAGAAACCTAAATTAAAAATTCCAGAAGTGGAGAGCCCTTCCTCAGAAAAAAGACATCACGGTTGTCTTCATCCGTAGCAGAGCAATGACAGGGGAAGGAACTGGCCATAGGTGGAGAGAAGGAGAAACTGGATGAACTTCGCATAAACTTTTAATGGCCATACATAGGCCATCATTATGGATTAAACTCCTGACGGGCCCCAGTGAGGGATGGAGTTAATACCCAGGTGCCAGAGGGCCTTCTCTGAGTCCACGGAGGCGGCACCCCAAATCGCAGAGCAGAGCCGGAGACATAAGAGAAATCCCGTGTAGGCGCACTGAGCCTTCAGGGAGTGCGCAGAAGGCCAGAGGCAGAGTGCTAAGGCCTTCCCCAGGGACGCTGCCGGTGTCCAGAAAAGGTTGGGGACAGGGCAGCAGGACGGAGTGAGGTTTCTCCAGACACATAAAGCCAGGGGGCAGGATTGGAAAGCAAAGAGAACTCCCAGTAACTCAATTTCCAATCCACAGTCACACCTGGATATTTTAATACTCAGTAGAGATAAAGAGAGTACAATGAGTAAACTCTAAGTAATTGACTTAAAATACGAACCAAAGCTAAGTGATTCCTACATAAAAGGGAAACCACTCAAGTTACCTAAATAAGTCATTTCCTCATCCATCATTGTAATAGTTAGGGTAACACAAGGTACTGTAAAATTAAACTACAAAATCTCAATGATTTTATACAAGAGCTGTTGTTGTTTTTTTTTCATTTTCATAAAATCCAAAATGCTGCTCCTAATTTACGAGCAACTCTCCTGCAAATCACAACCCAGCAACCTGTCTACACCAAACCCCGAACGGGAACGGGCCGGAAGCAGCACATGTGGGAGCCCGAAGGGGCAGACGTGGATGTGGCATCTGTCAGAGTCTGCTCATGGCGGCAGGCAGCAGACTGGCCCGGAAAGCTAGCATGCAGGGATCCTGGCCCGGTGCGTCCGGAATTGGGTTCAAGAGTCTGCCCGCGCAACGCACTCCCCAGTGATGCTGACCCGAATGGTCCGTAGGCCACACACGGCACCAGCATCTCTCCCCTCTGCGGAGCGCGCGGAGTAATGTGGCAACACTTAACTGTGAGAGGGTCTGGTAAATAGGGTCTAAACGTATGCGAAGAAGGAGGAGAAAATGGGTTTGAAGAACAGCTGGAGAATCTGTTCCAATGCTTAAAAAAAAAAGAATGTACTAACTTCTCCTCCAGGCAACCAAGGAACTGGGAAATTAAAAGAGAGATTTATAAATTGAAATTACAAATCCTTCTCTCAGTCAATCCTCTACACAAGAAAGATTTTTCACTTAAGGAATCACAGTCAGTTAAGAAAAAAATCAATGGCTTGTATTTAGAAACCCTGCCACTGTCTCCCAACAATTGAGGCTGAGAAGGAGAAAGGAAAATAAAAGCCCAAGATACACACGATGTTAGCCAAGGAGAACACATTTGTGTACCAGGATCTAGGCAAACCTGCTCTTACAAATAGAAATGCTAATGGGTTCTTAACTCTGGATAAAATATTAGCAATGTTGTAAGTACAGTCACTCATCTCCAGGAGACCACGCTTAATGGATGTAACTCCCTGACCTTTAAGATTTTACTTACATTTTTCACGATGCCCCTGAGAGTCTTACTCTGTTCCCATTTAGCCACTGGTCACTGGATAACAACTCTCTGTGATATAAGTAATTGCTTATAACAGCCATTGCCCTCCAGGGCTTCTTTCCTCCCTAAAAAGATTGTGTCCCCAGTATCGGAGGGACTTAGAGAGGTTGTTTAGTCTCTTCTGGCCTTCAGGCTAGAATGTATTTAAAAGCTGTCACAAAGAAATAGAAATTCGAACTTCACTCAGTAACCCTTTCTAATTTTCATCCACTCTTCCTAGAACGGAATTCTGCCTTCATTTAACCCAAGTATGGCTCTTTGCAGTTAATTCACTTTCCTCTCATTTTGTCCTCAGGGAAACAAAAGATATTTGGCCACCCATTTTTCAAGTTCAAGAGCGTTTTGAAAAACATGAAGACCCAATACATAAATTAACATTATTGAACACCACATAAGTATGTGATCCTCTACTTAGCACTGGGAGTATGAGGGTAGAGGAGTCTATTGGCTGGAAAGTAGAAAAGTATTTGTTAATAAAAACAAAATACCTCATTGTGGTTTGAATTTGCATTTCTCTGATGATTAGTGACATTGAGCATCTTTTCATATGTCTATTGGCCATCTGTATGTCCTCTTTGGAGAGGTGTCTGTTCAGGTCCTTTGTCCATTGTTTTCATTGGCTTGTGTATTTTTTTGGTGTTCGGTTAGCAAGTACTTCTTAAATATTGGATATTAACCCTTTATGAGGTCAACAAATATGTTCTCCCATTCTGTGGGTTGTCCTTTTATTTTGTTGATGATTTCCTTTGCTGTGCAAAAAACTTTTTAGTTTGATGTCAAGGATATGGAGAAAGGGGAATCCTTTTGCACTGTTGGCGGGAATGCAGACTGGTGCAGCCACAGTGGAAAGCAGTATGGAGATACCTCAAAAAATTTAAAAAGGATCTGCCTTTTTACACAGCAATCCCACTTCTGGGAATACACCTAAAGAACCCAAAACGCTAATTCGAAAGAACATAAGCACCCCTATGTTCAGTGCAGCGTTATTTACAGTTGCCAAGATATGGAAGCAACCCAAGTGTCCATCAATAGATGAGCGGATAAAACAACTATGGGACATTTACTCAATGGAATGCTACTCAGCTGTAAAAAAGAAGAAATTTTTACCCATTGTGACAGTATGGATGGACCTGGAGAACATTATGCTAAGTGAAGTAAGCCAGTCAGAGAAAGACAGCTACCATATGATTTCACTCATATGTGGAATCTAATGAACAAACTGAACTAACAAGGAAAATGGGGACAGACTCAAAGATGGAGAGCAGGAGGACAGCTAGTGTAGGGGTAGAGAGATCAAGCAAAAAGGAAAAAGGGCTCATGGACCTGGACAACAGTGTGGTGAATGCTGGGAAGAAGGGGTATAAGCAGACTAAAGAGTAATGGGGAAAAAAACAATAAAGATTAAAAGAAAACATTAGTCAAAAATAAAAATAAGAAAATAAAAACAAAATACCAGTATTTTCAAGTAATATTTCTTGAAAATAAATGTATTCCATAGCTCCTCTTTAATAATGAACCTCAGAATAGTAATGACACAATGTACAGCAGTAAAGTCTCTTCTACTAGAAATCACCCAAAAGTGGACCGTCACGGTCTGGAGGGACATCCCCACAGCTGTGACCTGGTCGTGACCGGCTTGACTAGGCAATGAGGAAGCCATCCTCAGCACGCCGCCAGCACAGTGCCATTCCCAACAATTCAGCGAGCAACGTCTCGGGCCAAGAATGCAGCTAAGTGCTACAGCAGAGACAAGTAGGGCAGGCCTTGGTTTCTGCCTTCTGGAAACCGAAAGAGAGGCTGTCTGTTTCAGGAGCAGTAATTACACTTCCCCCGCACGTCAAATCTCGTGGACTGATGGGGGCTCTGCTCAGTGCCGTGTTGAAAATTATGAAGCTTGGTCTAAGGTCAGTGAGAAAGCACCAGAACTAATTAGCAGTGTCTGCCAGGACACAGAATATGGAGGTGGCAGCATGTTTTCCAGGTGTTCTCTTTCCCCAGCTAGCATTTTAGAGTGGGACTCTACCCAGAGAGGGGAAGACTGCTTCCCCCGCCTGCCATCTGCCACCACTGACGTCTCCTTCAGGGCCTGCAGACAAAGATAAGGTCCCGAGAGGGGGCCACTGGGGCCACAGGCACTGGGCTGGTGACCCCCAGGAAGAAAGCAAGCGTTTCTGTGGTTTTGCTTTCTTCTCCCCAAAAGAGCATTTGAATTGCACAGAATCTGATCTTCCCCCATATGTGTTTGGTGGGATGATGCTTGAAAGCAAAAGCAGGTACAAGGCAAAATTATAGAAACAGACATTCTCAATATCCAAGACGGTATTTTTTTTCCCTTCAAGTTTTCTTACTTTGACTCTGCTCCCACAGACGGGGCCTCTGTGGCCCTCCTTTTAAAATCATGACCTGTGAATGAACAAACACATCATTCCTGAGACAGCCTGACATTTTCATGCGGAGTTGCTTTGTGTGTGTGTGTGTGTTAATCTAAGAGAGAAAAAAGAAATAATTACAGAGATACAAATGGTGTAAAAATAGTCAAGTGTCCAAAGCACAGGTCTGTGGTCTTAATCATACCAGTGAATCACAATGAAGAAAAGGAGCTTCAAAACCCCTTTTCCTCAATAAACTGTCCCCCAGTCCTGTGTGGGCTGGTAACCCCCAGCAAGGGCCTTTCCAGTCTCCCTTTCCACATTCCAGAAAGTGACCTGCCGGCACCTCTTGTCATCCTGACCCCTAGGATCCACTCTGAGGATAAATTCCAACTTTCCTAGTTCCCCACTCCCACCAAAGATCCTCCGCAATTTCAGGTTTTAGCCACATGCTCATTCCCCCCAAAATATTCAGGGCAGCAGTAACTGGTACTTGCTGGACTTCAACAAAGAATACTGCTCCTGATGTCACCTGCTTTTAGTGCATTTTGTAAAGATTTTGTTGAGTCATCCCCTATCTCCCCACCTATACACATAAAGGAATTCTTACAAAAATCCGCCCACCAAAGTGTTAATATAGTCTAACTCATTCACCACAGCTTGGCAATGGGGTCTCTGATTTGAGAAGCCTGGGGCTGGTCCAGGCTCAGTGGGGAAGGGTAGAAAGATCAATTAGCAATGCCCGCCACTGGTGTGGGAAATACACCGGCTTTATCCACAGCCCTATTTAGTCACCCCAGCTTTAACTGCATCGTAACCATCACACCAGCCCAGAGTTAGCAAATAAAAAAGGCTCTTCTCTTCCAGTTGGCTGGGCCAAGAAGCACTTACTTAGTCTGTAGGAGAAAGCAGCTACGCCAGCCATGGATCAGTATAATGCTAGGTTTGCAGACTGATGATTAATCCACTTTTCTGGTTAGCTTTAGGCCTTTTCCATCGCTGCTCTTCTACCTTCAGCCAAAAAGTATACCTTCTGTCATAAAACTCGTATTTGTTCACACGATGCTTATATTCATTCTCAGTGGCATGGATACGTTGGGAATGCTGTCGTGATGGTTTCCTGTGATGTCATCAGGGTGGGACTGCCTGAAACCAGGCAGTTTCCTGCGTCATCCAACCTTCCAGTAAAATTGGGGAAGTTCACGGGATTACAAAACCAAATAGCGCCTACCACAAATTAATCTTCTCTTGCCTCTAAAAGTTATGTGTCCAAACCGATTACAATTTTGTTGACTTAGAGAAAAGAGAAGCCTTCTTACAATGAACACGAAATAAAAACCAAGGGTGCTATACCCAGTGCCGACCCCTGCTCCCGACTGTGACTCCTACGTGGCATGAAATAGGAGAAAACCGTTGTCTTGGCATGTCTTCATGCCAGAAGCAATGATATCAAAAGACCGTTGAAAATAAAGAAAAAATTAGTGCTAGAGAGAAAAAAGCTAAATGTTATCTACATGTTCTTAAAACTCTCAGGGAGTAACCGAAAATCTGGAAAGAAATTAAAAAGGAACATATTATCCAGTGCTTCTAGCAGATACAGCAATACCTTGTTAATGTTTTAGTAAGATTCTCCTAAGAATCTCAAGGTTTTCGGGATGTAAAAAAAACAACAACAAAAAAGAAACCATTAAATCTACACGGTAGAAGATGGGCTAGGAACGTGATGAAGGAAGTAGCTACGAAATCAAGAAATCTGCCTCACTATTGAGGCAAATTCTTGACGTTATTAGTACTTGAGGTTCTGGTAAGGAATCATCAAAGAATTTATAAGGAAGAAGAATAAGATTGGAGTTATGACATTAAGGCTACTTAAAAGGGATCAGAGAACAGATAAGCAAAGTCAACTTACGGAAATAGAAAAATTCATGCTAACTTCTTAATTTAGAGTCCATGTTGACAAGCAACCTGTTGATTATTCTTTTATTTCCTATGTGGTCTGCAGTGGGCTCAACTGTGTCACCCAAAAGATATGTCCAAATCCTAACACCCAGTACCTGTGAATGTGACCTTATTTGGAAATAGGATCTTTGCAGATGTAATTAAATTAAGTATCTCAATGGGAAATATCTGGGATTTAGGGTCAATGACTAGTGTCATTAGATTTATAACAGAAAGGAGAGAGATATCTGAGGCGCTAAGACACAGAAAAGAGATTAAAAATGTGAAGATAGGGGCAGATACTGGAGTTGTGCTGGCATGAGCTGAGGAATGCCAGGAGCCACCAGGAGCTAGAAGAGACCAGGAAGAATCTCCCCTGGCGCCTTCAGGAGGAATGTGGTCCTGCCAACCCTTTGATTTTGGACTTCCGGTTTCCAGAACTGTGAGAGAAGAAATTTCTGTTGTTGTAAGCCATCCATTTTATGGTAATTTGTTGCAGAAGCCACAGGAAACTAATACATGGTCTGCTTTAAGGAAAAGAACGGACTGACCTAAGGACTGAGATGTCTAGCCTTTAAGCAGTTACATTTACCATTGTACCTTCTAAAATTAGCATTCTATTTCTGTACAGCAATCTCATGCACTTGCTGTATTAGGCAGGATTATGTTGCAGAGATAAAGAATCCCCAAATCTGTGTCTTAACATCCTGTAAGCCCCCCAAGGGGTGGTAGGGGGTAGTGCTCTACATACTCAGCCAAAGACTGAAAGAAACTCCACCCAGTGCAGCCGTTCAGTGTGAAACGGAAGGCCTCCTGAGTTGCAGCAGCAAAAGGAGCGTGCATGTAAATGTCACACCGACTCCTCTATGTCTTAGCCCCGGAGAGAAAAATGCCACATCTGTTCAGGGCCCCCACCCGAAATAATCACATGGCTTTGCTTTACTGCAAGTGTGATAGAAAATGTCAGAGTGAAGGAAGTACTTTGTGGACAGTGCTTTTACTGCCACACCTTTTTAATGTGAATCCACATGGGTAAGAAAAGAGTCTTCTCTTAGTAGACTCAAAAAGGGAAACTAAGTTTATGAGACTGAACTGTGGTAAACTTCTCTTATGCTTCTTAGAGGTATTCCAGGTGGCTTTCTCTGGCCATATATCATCCTACAATGTCAGTACTATATGCAAAGAAAATATTTTAAAGTTATTTTTAATCTCCACAGTACAAAAACACTGAAGAAGCCCCCAAGATGCACCCCAATCTAGCATTCTGCGGCTTTAATTCCAAACATTTAAGGCCACCCACACGCTCCTGCCAGGCACTGTAAAATTTTGACTCCCTGGGATTATTAAGAAAGCAGGTGTCCTGGCCCACTGAAATGCTTGTCAGTTGCAGGACTAAGACCAAGGAAATTTTCATGCCAAACCTTTCCTACAGATTCTTCCTAAAATATATGTATAGACCACGGTGACTTAGTAAGTGGAGTCAAATAAACATAAAAGAATCTTCGATATTCTAAATCGTGTAGTGCTCAAAAGGAGAGAACTCCTCCCAAAGCAAGAGGGAACGACTTTATCCTGAGGGGCTCACACCATGGAATTCTTCCAGGTCTATCCTCTCCTTCCAGAAATCATTTGAAATCACACCTGTCCTATTTCATCTAGATCTTGGGAGCCTGAATGAAATCCAAGTTTACTTCCCACCCTTTTCAAACAGCGACAACAAAACCTGGATTCCAATAATTACCACTAAGGATGATTTAGGGGAATAAAATACATACTCTTCAAATTGTGATCTGCTGCAATTTCCAGCCGAGGCAAACAAGCTTCACAAACACAAACATTTGCAGAAAATTCTTCCTGTGCTGGTAAAAACTGGTTTTAAATTGATTCAGGTGGTCCCACCGAGACTCCACTATAGCATTCGAGTATTCCCTTAAGGGCATGCTTCCCTCTCGCTCCTTAACTGTTATTTTTGTCTGCAGTTTAATAGACGCAGTTAAGCCGGAGTTGGGATTTAACTAGTGAATGGGGAATTGGGACCTCAGAGAATGCAGCGCAAAGGAGGCAAGCTAGGTCTCTCCCAGAAGTCCCCTCTAATGACACCTTCAACTCAAAAACAAATGTCCTACCTTGAAATGGAACTGGCCTGAAGGAAGAACAAAGGGGCCTCATTTAACTTACAGCAAACCATCCAGAAGTGGTGGAACATATTAGAAGAAATGTCATGTCCTGTCACCAGCCTTGCACTGTGCTGTCATCCACTGAAGCAGGGGTCTCTGCCTACTACCCTCCTCCAAGAGCATTACTGGACACGACCTTTATCAAGGTTCCGAGGACTGTTTGCACCAAGCAGAGGAAACCAGATTCTGCCCCCCAAAAAAGGACTGGCTAAACAAGTGACACTAATTAGATAACTGATTAAAGGGAGCCATGAATACTGCAAGTATTGATGGGTAACTTTCTTCTGGTTAATTTAGACTTGAAAATAGGGTTGTTAACACTAAAGGCTCTGAACAGTCTCTCATTGGCAAGTGTTCTTAGTCAATATTGACTTAAAAGAAATAAATATGTTGTTTTGCCTTCTCTGTAGATTCTGATGAGGGTTAGGTAAATTCCAATGACAGTCCACATTTAAATGATCCACATTTATCTATCAATAAATGATTACCAACTACCTATTGTTTTAGACAACCCAGCATCCCTCGTTCTTATATAGAAACAACAGCCTATTTTGTTCAGTGAAATATACTCCTTCTCTCACCCTTACTTGATGATGTTTAGATTATATTAACCCCACATCTAGCCTGGCTAATGAAAACATCACATTCTTAGCTACCATGATGGGTCACGAATGGATAAGGAATCCAATTAAAACCAAAGACATTTGCTGGGAAGAGAGAGAGAGAGAGAGAGAGAGAGACAGAGAGAGAGAGAGAGAGAGAGAGGCAGAGAGCGACACAGAGAGACAGAGAGAGAGAAAGTAGCCTGAGCTAATAACCATAAAAACCAACCACTGGAAATAGATATGAAGGATGAAAACATACCAGGACCTGAAAATCATTTGTGACATCATTTGACACTGGATCCAACCACCCCTGAAGGTGACAACCCCTAAAATTTTCAGTTAAGTCAATAAATTCCCTTTTGTGTTTGTTTAAAATTGTTCAACTACAGATTTTTCATTACTCCACACTGAAATAGTAAGACTTACACAATTATGTTTCTAACACTATGAAAGTAACTTAAAAATACAAAACACATAGGCTCTTCCCACAAGAAATTTACATGCTAGATAAAATAACACATATCGTGGTACCCAGGATTAGACATTTACTGTTATGAATTAAACAACCTGCCACATGCTAAGTTTTCATAAAAATTAAGAACATAGAGCCTGACAAGTTATCACAGTTGCAGTGGGAAAGGAACTGGGGTTACCTAAGGTCCCATTTTTAATTCCAGCTACTCAGTACAAGAAGGGCCCATTCCAATGATGATTTGAGAATCTTGTTAGAGAAGATTTAGAGACCTTGAAACCTCCACCCACCACCATCATTTCTTGCTTTATTGTTCATAATACGCAGAGCCTTAGATTCTGAATTCTGAGTTCTTCGGGGTAAAGACCTGACACAAATCTCAGCTACATGAAGCACAAAGAATGTCAGAGATGCTATATAAATTATGCACAGCAGCAGTGATGACAGGAAAGGAGTTACAAAGAAATTGTGCTCCTTGGAGTTTTATGAACATAATATTTCAAATTGAAACTAGAAAATCTGGAAGCAATTTGTACTACATGAGAGTGGAAAATTTGGGGAGTTAAGGTCTGTGTTCCTAATACGTTATGATGAACCCAGGAATGGAAATAGAAATTTTATGATCTGGATCATTCTCCCTCAGTGGAATAATGCCCTTGTACTCATTTTTGTAAGCTCTATAGAAATTAATCTTCATATTAAAAGCCCAAATCTGTTCATGGAACCATTTCCTCTATGTTCTTTGCATTTAGAAAATTGGCATATAAACTCATAAGATAAAAACTACACAATATTTTGGAAAGTATTTAGAGTATTGATGGTGTACTGCAGAAAAAAATATACAATTACAAAGAAGTAATGTAATTCTTCAGACAGAAAAGTTTGACAGACAGAAAAAAGCAGAAGCAAAAGCAGGATCACAAGAGGCATTGACAGAAGTTGATTAAACTAATGTGCGATACAGATATACATTAATTGACTTCGACATCCTAAAAAGGTTTCTCCATTATTTCCCTATACTTTCCACCAAAAAGGAGATTAAAATGGCTCATAATAGAGATATTCAAAGGGCAGTTTTTTGTATCCTGGAAAATGTCCAAGATATCACTCATTCTTTGTAGCAGTTAAGAAGGCAAGAAGAAAATGTTGTGATTTTTTTTTAATAACAGCTTTGTCGAAATATGATTTGCATGTGATTAAAGTTCACCCTTTTAAAATACACAACTCAGTGCTTGTGGTGTATTCACAAACCACTGAAAGAGACTCTAGAAAATCTGTGAAGAGATTAGTGACTTGTCCAGTTCGTTTAGGCTTTCCAATTTGTTGGCGTGGAACTGTCCATAGTATTCCTTTATAGGCTTTGTTTTTATTTCTATAAGTCAGTAGTGATACCCTCTCTATTGTTCCTGGTTTTAATTTAATTTGAGTCTTTTTCTTTTCACTTGGTCAGTTTAGCTTAAGGTTTGTCAATTTGGCTAATCTTTTCAGAGAACCACCTTTTGTTTTTTAAATCTTCTCTATTGTTCTTCCATTCTTTATTTCATTTATTTCTGTTATAGTCATTATTTCCTTTCCCCTGTTTTCTTTGAGTTTGTTTGCTGTTCATTTTCCAGTTTCTGAAGGTACAACTTTAGGATATTGATTCGAGATGTTTCTTCATTTTTAATATAGATGGTTAAAACTATAAAGCTTCTTCTAAGCATTGATTTAGCTACGTTCCATAGTTTAGATATGTGTTTTAATTCTCATTCATCTTGAAGTATTCTCTAATTTCCTTAGTGATTTCTTCTTTGGCCCACTAGTTATTAAGGGGGTTTTTGTTGAATTTCCACATACTTGTAAACCTCCCCAATCTTCTTCTGTTAGGGATATCTGATTTTGTTCCATCATGGTCATACACATATTTTATATGATTTCAGCTCTTTTCAGTTTATTTAGGCTTGTTTTATGGCCTAACACATAGTTTATTCTGGAGACTGTTCCATGCACACTTGAGATAAATGTATATTCTGCTGTTATTGGTTGTGGTGTTTTAAAATGTCTATTAGGTTTGGTTAATTTATAGTGTTTTTAAAATCTTCTGTTTCCTTGTTGATCCTAAGTCTGGTTGTTCTATTCATTATTGACAACGGGGTTATTAAAGACTCCAAATATTATTTTTATTGTGTATTTTTTCCTTCAATTATGTCAGTGCTAGTGTCATATATTTTGAGGCTTTGTTGTTAGGTAAATGTATGTTTATCATTGTTATGTCTTTCTGATGAATTTACCCCTTTATCATTATAAAACATCCTTCTTTGTCTCTAGCAACAATTTTTGTCCTAAAGTCTATTTTGCCTGATAATATAGCTACTTGAGTGTTCTTTTAAGTACTGTTTGAATAGTGTATATTTTCCATTTTTTACATATAACCTATTTGTGTCTTTGAACCTAAAGTATATCTCTTATGGACCACACATACTTGGGTCATAGTTTTTTCATCTATTCTGCAAATATCTGCCTTTCAGTTGCAGACTTTACTCCATTAATATTTAATGTAATTACTGATATGGTAGGATTTACTGACACCATTTTGCTGGGGAGATTTTGTATATATTATGTCTTTTTTGTTCTTCTTTTGCCTTATTTTATGTTAAATAGGCATTTTCTTTCATACTATTTTAATTTATCTGTTTCTTTTACTATATGTTCTGAATTATTTCCTTAGTAGGTCCCATGAGGATTACAATTACTATCTTATCTTAAAACAACCTAGTTTCATTAATACCAATTTAATTTCAATGGTATACAAAAACTTTACTCCATTATAATTCCATACCCTCTGCCGTTTTTTGTATTATTATTGTCATATAAATTACATCTTTACACATTATAAGCTCACCAATGTAGTTTTATCATTTTTTATGCAGTTTCCTTTTCAGTCAGATAAATGAAATCAGTTACAAACAAAAACACATTTAAACTATCTTTTATATTTACCTAAAGAGTTATCTTTACCAGAGTTCTTTTTATTTTGTCATGTAAATTCAAGTTAATGTATGATGTCCTTTCATTTCAGCTCAAAGAATTTCCTTTAGTATTTCTTGTAGAGCTGGCCTTCTGGTGATGAATTCTCTGTTTTTATTTTTCTGGCTATATCTCAATATCTCCTGCATTTATAAAGGATAGTTTTCCTGGATATAAAGTGTTTGATTGACAAGTTTTAGGTCTTTCAGTGCTTTGACCACCCTGGTGAGAATTCAGTTAATCTTACTGAGGACCCGGTGTACATGAGGAGTCATGTACATGAAGAGTCACTTCTCTCTTGCTGCTTTCAAGATACTTTGCCTTTGTTTTTAGGCAGCTTGACTATCATGTGTTTGGTATGGATCTTTGATTTATCCTCTTGTAGTTCATTGAGCTACTTGGGTGTGCAGATTAATGTTTTTGTCAAATTTGAGAAGTTTTGGCCATTATTTCTTCAAATGCTCTTTCTGCCCCTTTCTCTTCTCTCCTTAAAGGGCTCCCTTTATGCATGTGTAGATACACTTGATGATGTCCCACGGATTCTTGAAGCTCTGTTTGGTTTTCTTTTTTGTGTTTCATTATTCTTCAGACTAATGTCAGCTTATCTGTTTTCCAAGTTCCCTCACACTGTCTTCATCCCATTTGAATCTAGCCACTATAATAGATTTTTTTGCTTCAGTTATTCTACTTCTTATCTCTAGAAATTCTATTTGGTTCTCTTTTATCATTTCTATTACTTATTGATACTTTCTGTCTAATGAGACACCATTGTCATACTTTCCTTTAGTTCTTTAGACATGATTTTCTTTAGTTCTTTGAACATATGTATAATAGTTGATTTAAAGTCTATTTCTAGTAAGTTGAATACCTGGCAACAGTTTCTATTTACTGCTTATTTCTCATGTATGGTCCATACATTCCTGTTCTTTTGTGTTTATGTTTTGATGAAAATTGGAAATATAGATAATACAATGTGTCAATTCTGATCATCACATTCCCGTCTCCATGATTTGTTGTTATGGTGGTTGTTCCTGTTGCTGCTTCTGATTGTTGGTTTAGTGACTTTCCTAAACTAATTCTGTAAATTCTGTATTCTTTTGTCCTATGCATTCCCTGAAATCTCTGCTCAACGGCTTTAGTGGTCAGCTAATTATTAGACAGAGGTTTCCTTGACCTCTTAAAACCAGGAAGTCTCCCGGTCTTTGCTAAAGGGCTCTCTGTGTACGTTGGGACACATATTCAATGCTCCTGCAAGCAGTCTGCAATTCAGCCTCAGCCTTTGTTTACTGTTACGCAGAGCCTCAAGCTCAGCCATAAATGAAAGCAGCGTAGAGTTTCCTCAGGTCCTTCCTGAGCCTGGTTTCTAGATTCCCAGGAGTATGTCAGAGCTTTCCAAAGCCCCTTCTGGACATCTAATCCCCTGGGTTTGGGTTTTGGTTTTTTTTAAATTTTTTGCTCCGCCTCCTGTTAGCCTTAACGGACAATACCACCTCGGGAGTGTGAGGGTAAATTCTTGTCACTGATCGTTTTCAACAAATGCCTTGTAGGTGTGTCTGTTTGCAAAGTGAATTCTGAGGCAAGTCAAATAATCCCGTAAGAACTGATCATTTCAGCAAGATTGTAGGTAGGTGAAATACTGACAGTGTTGCTTGTAGGGAACTCCAATCCCATTCTGCCTCCTCCAGTGACTGCTAAACTGATGGTTTTCACAGCTATGATGGTGGCAAGGCTGTTTATTTTCAAGGCTATCTCAAAAATGGGGCAAAGGGATATTAACTAAAGCAAGTTAAAACACCACAAGGCTCACTTCTTATCAAGATTCAGCCGCGTTTCTTGAACAAGCATGCCTTAGACTTCGACATGCCTTTAGCTAATTTCCAGAGTTAGAATACCTTATAAAGAGGAATAATGCGGACACAGATGCACACAGGGAGAATGCCACATGAAGGTAAAGGTAGAGATCAGGTAATGCAGCAAAAGACAAAGACCAAAAACTGCCAGTGAATAAGCAGGAGCTAGAACAGAGGCATGGAAGAGACTCTCTCTCACAGCCCTCAGAAAGAACCAACCCTGCTGACGCTTTGATCTTGGGTTTCTAACCTCCACAATGGTGAGACGACACACTTCTGTTGTTTGGACCATCCACTGTGTGGGACTATGTTATGGCTGCCATGGCAAATGAATATACTCCCCTTTCCACAACAGCAAATGCTGTCAGAGGTTTAACTTTCAGTTCTGCATTTCTTTGCCTGGTTTTGCCTGCATGAGCTTTCCTGGCTGCCAAAATTTGCATTGCCCACCTGTGTATCAGGGAAGAAATGCTGGGATATTAGTGTCCCCAGAAGCCACATTCAACCAAGGAGTAGAAGCTGGTATGTAAATACTAGAGCCCTCTTGCCCCTTGGGGGTGATAAGCGCACCCTGGCCACAAAGTTTCTACAAGATGTTAGCCTCTAGTTTCCCACAATGGTAGGTGGTTTAATAACATGCCAATTAACTGCCTTGTATTCTCTGTTCTCTTCCTCACACCCCACAGTATTTCCTTCATCGCGCCCTGTCTTCACTCAAATCCTTGTCTCAGGCTCTGTCTTGGAGGGTTATATACTAATATACGGTCCTGGGCTGGGACCTGGGGATCTGCAATTTAATGAACTCCCCCCACCTAGAATGCAGGTGATTCATGAATTATCCTTGGAGACCGGATGTTTCAGGTCTCCAAGTTCTATTCCAAAAACCAGTTAGAACCACCCAAGTTGACATGATCTCCTTATACTGGTTTCTCTCTGGCACAAGCAATTTGAGGAGTTGGACTCTAATATGACACCCTTCATCATCATGAGTGAAATAGCTACTAAAAACTACTTCCAAATTCATCATACAACTCTTGTAATATATATAAAAACCCTCCCACAATTTTTAAAAAAAATTTTATGCCAAGAAAAATTAAATCTCCTCTAAGGAGCCAGAGTGCTTCTCTGTGATGATGAGAGTATGCCTTTGCTCTTTTTCCCTTTTTGCCTTGGTGACTAGGAAGCTCTAAGACAAAACAAGCTCAAATAATTACTGAGCCCACATTCATGCCATATCTACTGATCTTCTTCATATTTTTACATTTCAGTTCTACTAGTATCTCCTTTTTAAAAACATCCAGGGAAAGGAAGCAAAGCAAAAATTAGACTGTGAACCAGGAATAACAAGTACCTCAAGGTTAATAAACAGCTTCTTTTCCCAAGGAAATTTAAATGGAGCATTTCGGCCTGGCGGTGTGGCTCAGAGGATTGACTGCTGGCCTGTGAACCAAAGGTTCGCTGGTTCTATTCCCAGTCAGGGTAAATGCCTGGGTTGTGGGCTAGGTCCCTGGTTGGGGGCACACAAGAGGCAACCACACATTGATGTTTCTCTCCTCCTCTTACTCCCTCCCTTCCCCTCTCTCTAAAATAAATAAATAAATAAATCTTTAAAAAAATTAATGGAACATTTCACTGTCAAAGAAAATCTGGGTAAAAGGGGCTCTGACTAAAAATGATGCACGACATTAGAACATGGTCTGCATCTGACCTGAACCACTCACCCAATGACACTCATTTGGCCTCTAAATTCGAATATACCCCATGCTAAAAAATATGTTCAGGCGAAGGAAAAGACTGACTCAGTCAGTAGGATCCCCAAAGAGGAGTTTTACCATTTCCTATTCCCATTCCTAGGAAAGAGTTATTGGTTGAGATGGAAAGCAACGATGCCCATCTCCTCTTGGCGAGAAGGCAAGAGTTCTCATGACAGTTTTATGCACTGAGTCAGACCCTATCTGAGCCCCAATTCCTGCCAGCCCCATGGGGGCTTAGAGGAAACCCTGGGATTAGTTTCTGTGTAAGAGGACCTGCTCGGTGGTACCTTGACAGTGACAACTTCTCTTCATAAAGTGAGATAAAGAGAAACAACACCAGACATGATACTCAAATAGACACAGAAAATGCAAAGCACATAAGCATCTTTTCTATCCATTGTCTTGGCAGAAAGTTCAGCACATCACAGGCACTCAATGTTTATTTGATGAGTTATTTATTTATTCAAATATCATCCTCATGAAAGAAGTGGGAGGAAAAATTATTATTTCATACATGGAAAAAAGAAACACAGAGAGATTGGCTCTTATTTGAGGTCATAGAAAGACTTAGGACAAGTTACCTCCCATCTTTGCTTCACAACGTGCACCTCCTCCTGTGTGTGTATCTCAAACTAACTTCACCACCCACACCATCCCCTGGGCTGAACTGTCACAGTCAAACACAAACTCTCCTCTGCACGGTGTTACCAATCGCTGCTCAGTCTGCTGCAGAATCGGGCCCCTCCTCTCTGTCCTCGCAGCCATGACCTTGCCCCTGACCTTGTTCCATCCTTGTCTCTCACCAGGACACTCAGCCAGTCGACTGGTTACCAATCCATCAAATTTTTGACCAAGCATCATGCCAGATTCTGAGCTAAGAGACTAAGCAATTGTGTTAAAGGAAGGAAAAGAATATTCCCTGCTCCGAAGGAACTTCAGCTCTCAAGGGGAAGACAGAAGGAAAAACTAGAGTGCACAAAAGGACTACAGTAGAGGTGAGAAGAGGTTGCCATGGGCACACAGAGTTTAGGCATATTCATTCATTCATTCATTCATTCATTCATTGACAGACACTTAGATACTGAGCAGGCTCTGTGCCAGGCACTAGGCTAAATGCAGAGGCGGGTTAAGGTTGGTTGAGGCCCCAGGCGCAGAAGAAAATATTTAAACATACTATCAGGTTTTACCCCCAATTGTAAACTTGTACGTAATTAAAATTGCACATACGAAACCAACTTGGTGTCTTCAGAAAAAAGTATAAAGTTGAGTTTTGCGGGGCCCTTCAAATGTTGGGGCCCAGGGCGCATGCCCGGTGCGCCCACCGTTAAATCCGCCTCTGGCTAAGTGCTAGAGATCAGCTGTGATCAAGACCAGTAAGCTTATACTCTACTCACGGAGCTTATACCTTCATGAAGAAGACGGACAAAAAAATTGCATTGATGATGAAATAGATAGATAGACAGACAGACAGACAGACAGGCAAGTAATATTAATGGCTCTAAAGAAAAATGAAGCAGAGAGAGAGATCCGTGCATGTTTTGGTCTAAACAGGGTGATCAGAGAATGCGTCTCTGAGGACATGCCATTGGAGCTGAGACCTATTGAGGGGAGTGAGGCTAAGACCCCAGCAAAAGCTTCGAGGCAGAGCTAACGGCAAGCATACAAACCCTGCGATGGGGCTGTGCCTTTCCTTCCCACCAGGACCCAGGTACAATCGCGTGAAGATAAAGCACCAGCTGATGTGAAGAACGCAGTGCTGGATGGGGAAGGAAACCCCCAACACAGGCAGACACGGGCAGAGCATGGAGCCGGGAGAACGGAGTGCCTCCTCCCGGGAGGTCCCCGTACTGAGAAATAACTAGCCGGCCGATAACCTTGGTTCTGTGTCGCCAGCTTCCTACCCCACGAACTCCCCAGGTTTCTGGCCTCTTCCTTGCTCAATTTGAACTGTCTTTCCATCCAGGCATCTCACCCGGGAACACTCTCGGTGGTCAGCCGCTTTTATTAAAAACTGGCCCAGCCAGGCACACAGTAAAGGGTCGTTTCCACATGCCCTTCGCCTGAGGTTCTTGATGCAAGGTAAGGGGGTAGGCAAGCCTCAGACCTGGCCCACAGGTCCCCAGGGCGGTGCTGGGCAGCTCACTCCTTTCTGCGCTTGAACTTGGGGCGAAAGGTTGGGCTGGGCTGGGCTTGGCTTCAGTGACTTCTCGGCAAGAGCAAGCAGAAGCCTCGGGCTCTCCGTCTGCTATACAAAGACCAATAGTCTCCGCCCCCTCCAGCTCTTTAGAGCCCTAGCAGGCGAATGAAGTGCAGCCTAGGAAGCTGGGTGGATGCCTCCGAGCAGGCTTTCTGTAGAGGCCAGATGAAGCCCGCAGCAGCAGGCAGGGCTGGCGTTCGTTTCTACATCAGCGCTCTTTATTTTTTCCTGCAGAAGCAATTCCATCACACCAGAATTCACAGCCAGAAAAAAAGCTCATTGCTGATTTCACTTCCGTGTAATCCAGGCACATATGGCCCGTGGATCTATCACAGAAGAAGCCGAAGGGGCCAGGTGAGTCCTCACCAGGTGGAAGGAGCACTGTGTAGGGGAGTGATAACTAGATAGCATGGGAAGAAAGAATGATTCGGAGGAAAGGGAAAGAAAGCAGGGAGCACAGCGGAGGGGGGCACCCACCTTCACCTTCATTCCCAGGAACTGGGGGTCTGGAGAAGGCACCCATAACACCAACTCTGTATCGGGCCAGGTAGGTGCTTAAAATCTTGGGAGTATCACTTTGTACACTATGTTGTACACCTGAAACTAATACAGAATAACATTGAATGTCAACTGTAACTGAAAAAGAAAAAGAAATGTTTTAAAAGCCACTGCAGCTAATCATATTATCTCTTAAATCGATTGATAATACAGGAAGTTGTGTGCTCACAACTATAAACCTACTTTTGCCCACCCCTGTATGAAATATATATATTTAAATCAACTTTTTAAAAAAATCAACTATATATTTGAATATATATATTTATATATATATTCAAATCAACTGTTTATGTTACCAGTAAGGCTTCTAGCCAACAGTAGGCTATTAGTAACTAACTTTGGAGGGAGTCGAAAGTGACACACGAATTTTTGACTGCACAGGAGGGTCGGCACCACTAACCCCCGTGTTTCCGAGAGCCAACTGTACTCTTACTCTGTGACTCCCCGTAATCAATAGAGCCTCCCAAGTCATTGTCACCTTGCTAACAACTGAGTGTCCTCCTTGATTCCCCCCAGTGCGCTCACAATCTCATCAGTCACTATGTAAGGAAGCTGGCACTCCGTAGGGCAGGGCTTTACGTACCTGGGCAAACGGGACTGGCCTACCGAGGAAGTAGCTGGAGCCGGACAATGGCAGCCTCCCGGAACGCCATTTCCACCCAGAATTTGCTCCTGTCTTCGGTTGCCTGCTCTGTTTTCCAGATCCTGCTCTAGGCTCCCGTCTTCCTATCTGATGTTATGCTTGGCTCTACGTGACCTTTGACTTCTCGGCCAGGGGAGCCAAGCCCCGCTGATGCATTTCCAGCACTGACCCCTGGCTCCAGTCCTGTTATGTCTCGCACTGAGGGAGGCGTGCCAGCTTCTACCTTTGCAGCAATACTGAGTCTTTTATTCATTTCACCCCATGCATGTAACGACGAGGTCCGGGGCTTCTACCGCGTTCACACACTGCTCTGAGCACCAGGGACACAAGTGCACAAGGTGAAGATTCTCGCCCTCGGGTAGCTCATGCACTATAAACACAAGCAATGTCAATAGGAGAGAGGTGGTTGATGGGGTGTCTGGACAACTTAAGACACGTGGTCAAGGAAGACCTCACAGAGGAGGGGATACTTGAAAGATGAGAAAGCTGCAGCCATGTGGAGGAAGTGTGGAAAGAGAGCGAGAGTTGCCAAGAGAGGGAGAACAGCCAGTCCAAAGGCCCAGGGGCTGAAGCAAAGGGGAAGGCGGCTTGGGAGACGATGAGATCAGAGACGCTCCTCAGACACCAGATGCCCTAGGGCCTCCCTGGCTAGAGTAAAGATGTGGGGCTTTACAGGTGAAACGGGAAGGTGCTCAAGGCTTAAGGCAAGAGAGTCATTTGTGCTGGTCGGTGTGGATTTTTAAAGCTCACTCTGGCCTCTGTGTAGGGGGCACTAGTGGAAGCAGAGGTCTATCACAAAGCAACCACAGGGACCAGATGAGTGCAGGGGAGGTGGTGGCTTAGGTTAGGGTGTTGCCATGGAGACAGTGGTCTTTCCAATAGTTCATTCACATTGCCTTCACCCACCCTTATGGAGACCTTCCCTGCCTCTTGCCCAGACCATTACGGCAGGCTTTGAGTTCTTTATCCACTCCCCCCAGGCCCTCCCACATCAAATCAGTTCTGAAAACCAGCCCCTGGCAACACATCCTGAATTACCGCTTGAAGACACTGCAAGACACCGCTCCAGCCGCAGGCCCACTCCTTGACCCAGTTTGCGCTAATGAGATACACATGGATGTCAATAAAGTGTGGCTTCCGAGGAAGCTCTTGTTTTTCTGCTACAGACAATAACGGACTCAGCTGGCACAAGTCCTTTGCCTCGTGTTGCCTGTGGCACAAACACCATGCCTGGTGGTGGAAGCACATGCTAAGACTGGTGGAGCACGAAGCCAGGAGGTCTTAGTTCTGATGGCATCCTTGAGCCCCCTGGAGCACCCCTGGAAAACAAACCTCTGCTTGACTAACCCACTGCAGTTGCAGTTCCATTAAAAGTAGCTGAACACATTTCTCCACTAAAGCAAAATCTCAGGAAATTAATTCAGCTGCAGCAATAGAAGACTGTAGGTCCAAGGGTATCGATCCTATAACAAAGGGAGAGTCGGCTTCTAGGGAACAGGTATGTCACTAACATGTGAGTTTTCAATGGTACAAACTCTTGATTTCTGCTGTGTAATTGCTGTGGCCCTGCCATCCCCACAGAGGCACACGTGCTAATGCAAGGAGAAGGCGGGGCCGAGGCCCAAAGGCTCTGGATTAAAGGATTTACCTTGGATGCCTGGATTCCCTCCCTAAACTCAGGGCATCCTGGGAGCACCTACAGATGTCTCTGACCATGAGCTCCAGAGCAATCTTCTAAAGACAAACCACTGCCAACAGCTGCCGTGTGGCAGAAGACCAAAGAGCGTCTGGAAGCCAGAGACAAGACCCACCCTCCAGCGTCTACCAGATCCTCAGAAGCAGGCCCGTAAACAGTGACGGAGGCCGCCTATCGGGCTGAAATAACATTACTGCCCCTGGCTGTGGGCCCAGACAAGGCAGGCAGCATCCAAGAGGCCCAACGGGTGGAAAAGGGAAGGTTTCCCAGCAGGGCGAGAGCGGCATGTATGAATCAGTGGGGTTCCTGTTCAAATATAGATTCCAAGTCAGTAGGTCTGGGGTGAGGCCTAGGGGTCTCCATTTCTAATGAGCTCAGAGGATGCGGAGGCTACTGGGCTCAGGACCACACTTTGACTAATAAGAGGGCGGGGCCCAGGGTCAAGCAGTGGGGCCCCAAGGGGTTAACGAGGAAGCTACTAGGATATGCGCACATATGTCTGCATGTGCATAGTAAGCACATGCGTGTGCTCCTATTTGGACAGTAGGAATCTGTTTATGATTTGGTGGGAATCACATGAGTGAGCAACAGAGAAACTCTAGTTTTAGAGGGCATCTAATAGCAGGCAGGTTGCCTAGGCAAGAATTTAAGAAATTTCTCGGGATGAGGGACCCCTCCCTCCCCACATCACTGCAGCACGTGACTAAGAACAGCACCCTGTTTAGAGCCTCAGGCTGGGTGGTCGCAGTCCACAAACTAGAGTCAAGGGGCTTCCAGTCAGCTGTAAGCAGGATGGACTGCTCACACCAAGTAAGAGCCTGGAGTTCTGAAGGGGAAAAAGAGAGAAGAAGAAAACTGGCCCCAGGAAGGTCAGTGCATTCCTGCAATAGCACGCTGCTGCCCAAGCCATTTTATTTAAATATAAACGGAGATTTGACCTCAGTCTGAATTCTAAGCCAGAAAACCAGACAGATTACTACCTTCATGATCAGTGAAAACAATAAAGCTATTTTCATTTGAAAGAAAGTAAAAGTGCAGAAAGGGCCTGGCCTTCTGAAAATTGTTCCAGATTGACCGTATAACCAAGCCTGCCTGCACGTCTCCAAAACATAACCTGTACCGGCAGCTCTGCTACTCGAAGTCACAGAATGTGTTATTTGCTCTTAAATGTGGACAGGAAAAAGAAGAGTAAGAGAAGGGGACTGGATCTCGAGGAAATAGAAAAGCCGGAGCGGGTGGGCTGGGTCCCTGCTGCGTCAAGCCTGCCAGGGGCTGTGTTACAAAAACGCCCTGGTCCACTCCATCTGCCGTCCGCCCCCCGTGCTCACCAACGCTGCATCGAGAAGGTATCTGAATAAACAAGGCACAGGGGCAGTGCTTCTGGAAGGGTCACGTGTGCTGGACGGAACTCATAAGGGAGGAAGGGACCCAAAACAGAGAGATCTTATGCTTCAGAATCCAAGCTGAGTGGAGCCTGCATTTCCTCTCTCAAGTCTCTTCCATCCTTGTCCAACGTGCTACTGACATGGACGTGGCTCTGGAATTCTGGGTGCAGGTCTTGGCTGGTTTCTTGAGGGGCATGTGTAAAAGTTTCTTTACAAGCCAAAGAAAGTTCCTTTTATTCTTACCTCATTATTGGCGTAAATCTACCTGCTGTCCTGTCAGCAGGAGCTCATATAGACCTGACTGCATCGGTCTCTGTTAAGTCGGAAAAAAATTAAACTTTGGTGCAATAGAGATAAGAAAAGGCTGGAGGGGACGTTGGAGGTTTTCAAAGCAATGTATGGAAAACAGAAACTAGAAGTTTTCAAATACTGTTTCTTATCAAAGTTGTACTTCAAACATAGGACTGCTGTAAATAAAGGACGTTTGAGGGGAGAAGAGGTTAAGGGCATAGGGACTTGCAACATTTAAAATCAATTTGCCCTGGAGTTGCTCTCCCGTAAGCAACCATCACCTTGCTGGTTGCTGCTTTGTGTTCTGGGGTGTCGATTTCAGTTCCTGTTAAATGTACTTGACAGCCAAAAAAAAAAAAAAAACTTGAGGAGGGATAGAGGGGCCTCCAGGTGAGTGACGGATAAAAACCAAAGGAAAAGATTTGTTTCCGTATTGTCCAAACATGTAGGAAGGTTTTGGGTTTAGCCCCTCTGACAATAAAAAACTCAGGAAGCCACCTGAAAGATATGCCACAGAATGCAAGTTACAAAGAAAAAGTTAAAAGTGAACAAGTGATAGAGGAAACTAGAAAAATAACAGAGAGAAGGCCCTGGGGACAAGGCTGGAGCAAGAAGCTCCGTGAGCTGGACGATGACAGGCCTGAAGGAACGAGCAGAGGTCCCCGCAGAGGCTGCGCGGGGGTTTGGGGGGGGGGGGGCGGGGTGTCCGTGCCCTGAGCCCGGCTGCAGGCGGACGCGTTTCCCTGATCCCTTCAGGAAGGCCCAGCAGCAGCTGCTGGCTGCCAAAAACAGAAACGCATTTGGCATTCAGGGGCCTGCGTCTGGTCCCAGGTGGCAGTGAAACTCCTCACACGGGATCCATGCTAGAAACATCTACCGAGTGTCTGCTCCATGCTGAGCTCTGTGACGGGTGTGAGGGTACAGTTAGGCACCAGACAGATGTGGACCTGGGACTAGTGCAGCGGAAGATCTACAAGAATGGTTCAGACTGTGGTTCTTAAGTACACACGCACGATTGCAGGAGTCATAAAATGGGAAGCACTACGGGAAAGCTTATCAAGGAAACCTGATCTGACCTAGGGTTTCAGGAAGGACTCCCTGAAGAAGTGAAAAAGAGGCAGTGAATCGAGAACTTACTATGTGCACAGTACTGTTGTCGGCGTTCAGCATGTAGTAACTTACTTAATCCTTACAGTTCCATAAAACATGTGCTGCTATTAGTCCCATTACACAGGCAGGAAAATTGAGGCACGGAGCTGTTGCGGAGCTTGCCCTACGACATCCTACCTGTGTATCACTGCTGTTTCTAGTCACTGTCTTTAAAAGATCACGACTTACTTTTAAAAAAGGATGCAGAAGACAAAAACAAAACCCGTTGTGAGTTTTTCATCTCTCCGAGTGCCCCATCATTCCGTGCACCGGGAAGCGGCAGCCCGCGGCCGAGGGGGCCGCTCGAGCAGGCTCTGGGAGCTCTGCGGACGGCAGCTGGGGGCTTTCCGCCGCCCCGCAGTCACGGTAGGTGCCTGGGCGGACTCTGGGGCCAGGTCTGGGCTCAGATCCCAGCACCGGCACTTCCCCACTGAGAGGTCTGGGGCCAGTTACTTACCTCTCCGCGCCTGTGTCTCATCGTCCGTAAAAAGGGAACAAGAACAGCACCTGCCTCACCGGGCCGGTGTGAGCATTAAATAGGTCATTGTGTTTATCCCAGCGGACCATCTGTGGTACGCTTAGAGCGATCTAGTCGCTCAGAAACTTGCCTGACAGACGGGGCCTGTTGGAGTTCCATACCCCCAGATGTTCTCTGGTGAGGTAACATCCAAAGAGAGGAGCAAGAGTCCTCACAGAAGAGTGTAGACAAAGCCCCAGAGCTGACAGGAAACCAAGCAACCTCTACCCCCACCTTCAGTCATTCTTTTATCAACGCACCTGTGAAGACCTTGACCTGCATTAGCCCAGCCACTCTCTAGGCCAGCGTGAAGTGCATCGCCAGCCTTAACAAGGAGTCCTGAGTTCTTAAGCACCAAGGGCACCAGCACATTTTATCCCATCGACCAATCACCAAGATCTGGTGGAGGCAGAAGAGCTCGGGCGGGGAGGGTAGAGTGTGGATCTGGGAGCAAAGGGAAGTTCCCCGGCGCCTGGCTTTACTCGCACCATCAAAAGCATGCAGCGGCTGAGAAGGAGTGATTCACCAAAGTGACACTGGACGAACAAAAGCAACATATTTCCACTGCACATACAGATTTACAAAAAAGAGTCTCGTTTTCCAGAACCTCCCTCGGGCCCCTTTGGAGTCTCACCTTCTCTTTCTTCCCAGCATCCCCACCACCGCTTCTCACTGCCCTTGGCTTGTTAGAAGTAGGGAACAGCATGGTGGCTACAATCTGTAGACTCATCCTTTACATGTGGGGACTGCCTCAGGTTGTGGTGCAGAATAAACTGGAGACACAAAAAAGGAGGCGTTCTGAAAGTCGCCGAGCTCCAAAGCAGCAGGCAATGGTAGAACAAGAGATTAGAATTCCATGCTGTCCACCACCGGCGCCGTGAGTTTTGAAAATACAGAACGTCTCAAATGCGGACCTTGCAAATGGCAAGACTCTGGCTCAGGTTCTCCTAAAGGATTTTGGCTTCTCTGTGTTTACCCCATAGATTCGAGTGTTGGCTTCTTGAGCACAGTTAAAGCCTGCAGATATGGGTGCACGTATTTTAAAGATGCGTTGGAGCTTTTTGTGTATTTGTTTCTCTGGCATCTTCTTCAGTGTTTTGCCTCAGGCTTCCTATCACAGGCATAACCGAGTATTATCTAAGAAAATCTTTAAATGTAGCGAGGGCTTAAGGTCCCTTTGTTAATGTAATGGAAACTTGGGGGTGGAGGGAAGAAAGGGAAAATTTCCTATTCAACCCCCCTCTTGTCTAAGGAGGCAAAGGTCCTGTTGGGGTGGACACCCTCTAGCTCAGGAAGGGCTGGTGGGTAAAAATGTTCCTGTTTTCGGGTCCTGCGCTCCAGCGAGTGGCGCACCAAGCAAACCTGGGCCCCAGAACTCCTGGTGCCCAGGGGTCATCATTTGCTGCTGACCTTCCCCACCATCCTGAAGATACTTCCCCGTGGTGGCCCCCACTGTTGAAGAATTTCTGTTTGCTGCAATTGGCATCATTAAATTCAAAGGTCAATGCTGGGTTCTAGGAGGGATTTTGCAGGGCCAATTCGATGCCCCTGATAAATTAAGGAACAGTGCCTTTAATCTCAAAGATTTTTTTTTTGCAAAATCACCCTCAGACTTTAGAAACAGCCCTCAAGACAGGGCGTAGCAGGGCTGTCTGCAGGAACTACCCAAGTGCTGGGCTTGGTGATGACGGCCCTACAACAGCTGTCTATGGACGGTTACGAAGCAAAGTTGGTGAGAGAGAGAGAATGGGAATGGGGGGCAGGGAACAGGAAGGAGAAGGAAGAAGGGAATGAAAGGAGGATTTACATTACTGGGCCACGGTCACTCATCTAGAAAGTAAGGACAGACCTAGACTCGACCTTGTTCTATGTGATGCCGAAGTCCAAATTCCTTCCTTTACGATGGCGTGGAGGGGCGTCACAGGCGGCTGAGGCGTGCAGAGGGCACTCTCATGGTCAGGGTTCCGAGCTGATCTGTTTAGCTGCGCTGATTTTCACAGCAGCATTTTTAATAGATTTAGTGTGTGCCCGACCATTAGTGGGTAGTTTAATAGACATAGTTCTCACCCTAGAGGAACCCACAATCTAGTAGAGAAGTAAACATGCAAACAAGTAACTTTGTCAAAAAATGTAGCAAGGGTAAGAACATAAACAGGCACAAACTGCCACCCTGGCCGCGTGGTTCAGTTGGTTGGAGCATGTCCTGCATACCAAGGGATTACAGGTTCGATTCCTGGTCAGGGCACATACCCAGGTTGTGTGACAGATCCTCGGTCAGGGAGCATATAAGAAGCAACCAACAGACGTTTCTCTTTTACATCTCTCTCTCTGTATGCCCCCCTTCCTCTCTCTAAAATCAATAAGCATATTCTCAGGTGAGGATTAAAAAAAAAAAGCATAAATTGTCATAAGATCAGAAGTGGGTAAGTAACTATTGCTCTAGAGAACCTGACAAAGATATCTATATATGGGGATATTTGATCTGGGTATTGAGGGTTGATTAGGAGTTCAGACAGCAGACAATGGGAAGGAAAGGTATTATAGGCAAAGAAACAGTTCCAAATAGGGAAACAATATATGGAAGCATGAGGTGGCAGGTTTGGTTCAATGAAAGCATAAACAGCCCAAGATTAGAATACTGCTCCAGAAAGCAAGAAATTCTCCATTGCTGGAAAGGTCTGAGAAGAGTACAGACACTCTGTCAACCAAAGAATGGTCATGATGGCTTAATTCTGCCTAGACTCCTTGGTGGTTCCTAAGGTGTTCCCGACTCAAGCTCAGCTCACACCGGAGTCGGAGTGTGGGGCAATGGTAGAGGCCACGGCCTCAAATCCAGACAGGGGGCTTAGAATCCTGATTCTTCGCCGTGTGCTGGCGGCAAATTACCAAACCTCTCTGAGCCTCAGGCTCCGCACCTGTGGACTCTAACACCTGCCTCGCTGGCTGGAATTACATAAATTACTGGTGCAGAGCACTTAGCACAGTATCTGGAGCGGAAGGTGAGTCCACAGTACCTATCTACGGCCATGACGATGACATCATTAGAACTGCGAAAGGTTGGAAACACCACTAAGGTGAGTACCTGACCTGTTCCTGTCAGTTGAGCCAGGTGCTTTGGAGAGCTGGGGGTGGCAGCCAGTGGCAGATGCCACATGACTATGTCCCAGGGACCAGGGCTAAGACACCGGGGAGGAGCGCAAGGTCATGCAAGTATAGGGTCAGATCCTGTCTTTATTTAAAATTTTGGTATTTTGTTTGACATAGGGTTTTTTTTTTTGCCTTAATTTGGATTTTTAAAAAGTATTGCATTAATATATTATGTATTGTGATTCCTGAGCTTTTTAGCACCTTTTAAATTTGGTACCTCAGGCAAATAAATGCCCATCCCCCTCACCTTACCTCCTCCTCACGCTGTTCTCAGGCTGCTTTTCACACTGAGCACCCACAGAAGCAGCCACTGTGGGTCCCAGCCTTTGCTCTAGGGTCACCCTTTCCAGGGGCCCACGGCCTGTGCAGGAGGCCCGTGAGACCCCAAGATTCTAAACAAAACAGCCGCTGGCTTGGTAATCCCCGACTTCGCTTGGTTTGCCTTTTCTTTCTTTTTTACCTGCCATATTATACATTTTATAAAATAAAAAAATTTTTAAAGAAAACTGTAGAACTGGATGGCTGAGAGCACTCCAGTAGAAAATCAGCCGGAATCATGCCGTTACCCTGAGGAGCAAGAGGAGTGAATTGAAAGGAATCCATAAAATTCACATCGCCTCCAAATGAGCAGACTTAATGCAATTTTTGCCAAAAGCCTGTGCTCAAAGGGCCTGTTTTCCAGGTTTAAATGCGGCAGGCTTCTGCTCAGCGCAGGCCAGGCACGTTTTGTAAGCACAGAAGCCTTGATCAGCCTCGGCGCCGGCAACTTCCTTAAGCCCTGGTCCCGCTGACTTCTCTCCCTCCGCGGCAGCCTTAAACGATGCTGTTAAGTAATTCAGTTTGAAGAACTCTTATGGAGATCAATTTTACTAATGCACACACAGCATAATAGAGGCTGGGTTACTGTAGAGAGACAGATTTTTTTTCCTTTTTTTTTTTCTTTTTCTAAATCAGAGAACAAGAACAGGAATTACCTGCCGCTCAGGTTGGAGCCGTGGCTGCCGCATGGCTTCCCCATGGATTAACATTTCCCAACTTTGCAGAAAGGTTAGAACACTCTTGTAAGGTGCAAACCACACATAGCAACTAGAACCGCTGCATACCTTAAACAGGATCTTGTTGGGATTTCAATGCAGACATCAGAGTCCTTGAATTTCTGATGACAGTTGTCACTCAGAACTGGCAACCAGGGCCTACATCATGTATATGTGTGCGTGTTTGACCAGGAATTGAACTCGCAAGATTTTGGTTTATGGGACAATGCGGCAGCCAACCGAGCAACGCGGCCAGGTGTCAACTTATTTCTTATCATGCGCAAGTGTTGCTTGATTTCTCTACCGATTAACCCCTTCTGTTATAAATTTTTGTATCCTGAAAGCAAATGGTTACATTATAAATTCTATAACTTATATAACTTATATAGTTATATAAGTTATATAGCAGCTTATATAACTTATATAACTTATATAGCAGCTATCCAGCAAGATGAAGATCTAGGTCAAAGGCACACCTTGATCACGTGTAAAGATTTATTCAAAACGTGCAGTGTTAATAGCAGTGAGAATCAACAAATGACACACTACACAGAAACAATGAAAGTATTTTAAAAGGTTACAGGCTAGGACATTGCAGAGCCTCACTGCTCAATCACTTCGCATAAGCACCTGCGAGGTTCAGGAATGTCGAATCCAACAGTTTCCGATGAGAGTGAACAATCAAAAAGATGCTGTCCATTCCAAGACTGGCATTTCATGTAGAAGCTATTCTCTTTAGAGCTCTGGTTTCCTGGTTACACAGCTCCCCATTCACATACCTCTGTGATTCAGATTTTCCCAGTATAATTTCCAGTATATATTAGGGACACATTTATCTCGAGCCCACAGGAAAGTAGGACATCAGAGAAGTATTAGATCACCCAGCCTACCTCATACCACTTAGAAGATTAGTAATCTAAAGGGCACCAAAAAAATCTGCTTTCAAATGTCTTTTGCTTCCCAGCGTCTAACTTGAAACAGGCTTCCAAGAAGAAAAGCAAACGGGAGGGGCAGGAAGCCATCATTGGTGATGGAGGTCCACCCTGTGTCGGACGCTCTGCTCAGTTAATCTAGCTATGATCTGAAATCCTCACTCCTCTTGCCTTTTCCTTGATTTTCAGAGAAGCCCATCCACTTCAAAGTACCTTAGGTACCCAATTTTAATTACTCTTTTATTAGTGTGGATGCCAGTGACAGAGTCTCAATTCAAACCAGTTTGGCAAAATTAGAGATTTATTAGCTTAACTCAAAAGGAAAACTGAGTAACAGGACCATGGAAAGGAGAGGGATATGGGCCAGGTTTATGGCAACTGGAGCCAGGATTATCTTGCTAAAATGCATCTCTTTCTCTCTGGGTGCTGGTTCCTTCTTCTTCGATGCAACCTGCTTCTCTCCACATTAGGGGGGAGTCATGACCCTCTCGACGTGGTGAAAGCCCATGAAGGTAAGATTCCCCTGAGAAAGGCGGGTGATTCCCAGAGGACTTAGAAAACAGGCAGCACGAGGGCAGATGGATAGAATTAGAAGGTGCTGACGACATGAAGAACGGAGTCAGCAAAAGGGCAGAAGCGGGAAAAACAGAGGTTCCTTGCAGGCAGGGAGGAAGCCACGGCCGCTGCAGTGCGGGCTTCGTGGGAAGAAGAGAAGAACCAAAGTCCCAGGCTCTGACTGTAGACGTTTGAGCTCCAGGGTATTGACGTCGAACCTTAACTCAAGGTACTAGGGACCCTTTGAAAGCTTTAAGACAGGATCTCCTGAAAGCAGAGTTTGAAACAAGTCATCTGGTAACATGAAGGGCCTGTTGGAGATGGTGAAGGCGTTAGGGGAGAGGTGAGTAGGGCCTCATCCCCCTGATACATGCCCAGGGCAGTGGAGACAAAGCAAAGAAGAGGTGAGGCGAGGGGGCTAGACGGCCAGGCTTGGGGCTGGGTTATGACCAAAGGAGACTCTAGTTTTACCTGAAATATTTTTGGTTTTACAAAGGAAAATGTATGTATGTAGTACTTGAGTGATTGAAAAGTAATGAACTTATTTGAAAGGAAGGAAAGAAGAAAGAAGCAAGTGAGAAAGAAAGAGACACACTGAGGAAGAAACAGAAAGGAGGAAGAGAGGGAAGAAAGAAAATGAGAAAGAAGACAATTCAGTATATTCAGGACAGAATTAATTCAAGAAACATTATAAGGTGCCTCCTATGTGCCGAATGCTCGTATAGTTTTTAAAAAACACAAAAAGGTAAAATAGAAAAAGTTCCTTCCCCGATGGAGTTTATATTTACTGGAAGAGACAGGTAATAAATAAATAGTTAAGAAATAATTATATTCCAAATAGTGATGAGTAATAAAAATTAAAAGCCAGCATAATAAGGGGAGAGAGAATGTTCCACTTATCATTTGCTGTATAACAGCCAACCACCAAACAGGGGCTTGAAGCGCTAACCATCACTTGGTTTTGCTCATGACTCTCCGGCTTCAGCAGGGCCCGGTGGGGACAGGCCATCTCTGGCCATCTCAGCTCCACTCCACATCCCTGGGCAGCGCAGAGCAGGGAGGCTGGAACCATCTGGAGCCTTGTTCTCTCGCATCTGTAAAGATGACACTGGCTAGAGCTGGGACCTTAGCTGGGGAGGCCAGCTACAGCAACTTCACGTGACCTCTCCATGTGGCATGGACTTCCTTACAGTATGGTAGGAAAGTTCCAAGAGCAAGCATCAAGACACAGAGGTGGTGGGGGAGAGGAGAGGAGTGGAGGGGAGGGAATGGGAGGGGAGGGAGGGGGGAGGGACAGGGAGGGGAGGGCGCATAAGGCTGACTCTATATTTATTGCCTTTTTAATCCAGCCTCCGAGCTCATGCAACATCACTTCCATTGCATCCTATTCACATAAGTGAGTCACTAAGACCAGCACATATTCGAGGGGAGTTAGTCTTCCCCTGTCTATGGGAGGAATGTCAAAGAATGTGTAGACATCTCAGAGAGTAATGTAGGAGGACGGTCTTTTACACCAAATGGTTAGTAAAGGGCACTCTAAAATCAGTCAGGGTTCTGCGGAGGCAGATATATAAAAATATATATTTAGAATGTATACATATATATGAATGCATGTATATAAAGAGATTTTTAAAAAGATTTTATTTAATTATTTTCAGAGAGAAGAGAAGGGAGGGAGAAAGAGAGGAAGAGAAACATCAGTTGAGTACCTCCTGTTCGCCCCCGGATGGGGACACTGCCCACAACCCAAGCATTTTCCCTGACAGGGAATCTACCCAGAGACCATTTGGTTTGCAGGCTGGCTCTCAACCCACTGAGCCACACCAGTCAGGGCAAGAGATCTTTATGTCCATGCTTGGTGCATGTAACTGTGGGAGGTGGCAAGTGTGAAATCCATCGGGCAGCTGGACATTGGAAACTCAGGCGGGACTTAAAGGATCGAAACCCCCTGGAAGACTTTGAGCAGGGGAGTGGTGTGGCCTCATGCCGCGTAAAGACCAGAGCGTACCCCAAGGGAAAGGCTGCCAAGGTGTCTGGAAAGGGACAATGAAGGCCAGCTGACTGCGCACTCTCAGCTGCGATGCAGAAAAGAAGAAATCAAGATGGGGGCTCCCGTTTTGGGAAAGTCAGGTCTGAGATGGAAACTGCCCAACCTTCTTGAAGCAAAGTCTTAGGAAATTTGGCTGGAGTGGCCCACCAGCCCCTGCTGCACCACCGTTCCCGGGGTAACGGTCAGAGGGGAAGGCCGAGGTCACCGGCTCCTAGCCAAGATCCAGCAAAGAGCAGAGAGGGAGAAAGCTCGGTAACTCGGTATGATTAGCTATTCATGGCCACGGAGAGGGGATTCAAGCAGCTGAAGAAAGAAAAAGAGAACAGTTTGAAGAGAATACTTCTCTGTTCTCCTGAAAAGGCCATGGATGTGATGAGGAGTTCAAGGCAGTCCAAGAGACAGCCCAGAGGCGAGTGGCATGCATTACTTATAAGACTCCACTGAAATGTAAATGGGGGTGAGTTTATTGGTTCCCTTGGTCTTAAATGGAATCATAAAGTATTCATCGGGTCCAGCCAAGGCCTTTCAGATCTGCAGCTCCGCGAGAAATATGTGGCATGCTAAGGTTACATTAATAAAAAATAAATAAATCCGTGTCCAGGAAACTCGTGCTTGTGCACTATAAAACTACCCGTTCTGTAGATATCAATGTTTAATGTGTTTGTAAAAAGCAGGCGGCTTTGCCGAGCACAGCAACAAAAACATCCCGCAGCCCCCAGTACTTAACATCTCAACGCGCCGCCTAAGTGCTCTGTGGGGGAACGGGCCAGCAGGGTGGGAAGGCGTTCTGAGCAGCCTCCAGTCCAGCCCCCTTAAGACGCTGTGCTGAGAGGAGCCGCACCTGCGCTGTTGTTGCGAGTTAGAGTCTAGTTTCCCCCATCCTTCACATTCCACTGGCTCTCCATGCTCAGGAGAGATGCTAAGAAGCTGAGTTTTCAGAACTGAATACATAATGACTGAAAACCCGTTTAAAGAACACTCGAAAGATAAGGGAATCCAAAGAAACAAAGTTTGTTTTATGGAAAAAAAATCTGATAACTCAGAGACGCAAAAGTTTCTTTGCTTGTCTGCTTTTCTTTTTTGTTTTGTTTTGTTGGTTTTTTGGTTTTCTGGTTTTGTTTTGTTTTTTCTTTGTGTTTTGTTTTGTTGTTGTTGTTGTTTTGGTTTTTTGCTTCAGGTCCCTTAGACAACCCCAGCTGTTTCCTAGACATTTCTAGAAGGAATGCACCAACCAATCTGAATCAACGCTTTCCTAGTTCGCTGGGCAGTAGGCTGCACCATCAGAAAGGACGCCCATGGTAGCTGCTATGTTTGGCTTTCAGCCTCAAGTCAATGCAGAGAAATCTCTGCGTCTCCCAAGCTGATTTGCACTCAGGAGGCACCTGCCACTTCCCACGCCTGCTGAACAAACCATAGCACCTTACCACATGCCTCTCGGTGACTATCCATCCTGAGGTGCCACTTGAAAGTAAACAAGGAAATGAGGAAGGACAGCTGCAGAGAAGACGGCTGAACACAAAGGGAAGGGAAATACACTCACACCTGCATCAGGCGCCCTGACTGCCAAGGAAGCTGCAGCGGGGATCCTCCCCAACTAGGAGCGGGACTACAGAAAGAGACGGTCTCTCTCTCTCTCTCTCTCTCTCTCTCTCTCTCTGTCTCTCTCTCTCTGCCTCTCTCTCTCTCTCTCTCTCTCTCTCTCTCCACATTCTGGAATTCAGAGGACTCATTTTCACTTCTACCCAGCCTTCAGGAGCCATTAACAGTGTCCCTGGCATCGGGGACGAAGCTCTTGGAGAGAACTCAGAGGCCTTCATAGCTTGAGAAACGCTGGGGGACACCTGGCGCTCTGCTTGTTGTACTGAGAAAGGGCGTCTGGCTTAGGGCCCTCCGGAGGAAGCCCTGCTCCTCACACCTGTGCCCCCACCCCACACTCAAATGTGTTGAAGTCCTAACACCTGGTACTTGTGAGCGTGACCTTATTTGAAAATAGTTTTTGCAAACAGAATCAAGTTAAGGTATGGTTATCCTGGGTTAAGACGGGCCTTAAGTCAATGACTGGTGTCCTCATAAGGGGAGAAGCGTTTGGAGATGCACGGACACACAGGAAGAAGGCCATGGGAGCACAGAGCAGAGCTGTCATTGCCTCCCCCTGCCAAAAAACACCAAGGATTGTGGAAGCCACCGGAGGCTACAAGAGACATGGAACAGTCTTCCCCTGGAGCCTTCAGAGGAATTATGGCCCTGCCCAGACCTTACTTTTGGACTTGCAGCCTCCAGAACTATGAGAAAATACATCTCTATTGTTTTAAATCACCCCGTTTGTGGTCATTTGTACAGCGGCCCTAGGAAACATGTCCCCGAGGACATAGGGTGGAAGCTCAGGAATGCAGAAGAAATCCTGCAGCCAGGGGGTCCAAGAAGCCCCCACAGTGAGGACAGAAATGTCCACAACAGGCCCTGAAGAGGCTCCCAGAGAGGAATGCACTGATACTGCCAACAAAATCCCGCCTGGGGAGGCGGCGGTCCAGGCACAGCTGTCCTGCTGAAATGTCTGGGCAGCGTCAGCTATACCAAAGACACCTCCCAGAGCCTCGTGCAGGCAACACGGGGACTGAGACCCAGAGAAGGAGAGGCCGGGGAGCAGGCTAGTGCGGCTGTATGTCTGGGCAGCCACATCACACCGAGGCCCGCCCCCAGAGGGAGGATGGCTGACTATCCCCCAAGCGTCCCCTCCAGCTTGCCATCATCTTTGGGGTTTTTAAATGTCTTACCTAAGGAGACGCAGCCCAGGAAAGCTCCCCATTGCCAGCCTGGCTGTTCACCACTGGATCCCAGTGGCCAGAGCAGGGCCTGTCAGAGAGTAGACATTCCATAGATGCTGTCGCTGAACTGACAGAATGGAGGAATGCAGAATTCAACGCACCCAGCGGGAAGAGAGGAACTCACCTGGATCGCAGAGACAAACAGGCGGATCAGGAACTGTGGGAAGCTCCACCAAGGAGACTTTTGGGCATGGTCTTCTGGAAATGGTGGGCTGACGGGCACTGTTAGGCTGGTTCTGAAATGCCAGAAGGGCTTGGTAACCTGGCCTTGGCCAGCCGCCCAGCTTCCCCTCACTCCCCTCCTCCTTTCATACTCTGCGTCCAGTCATTCCACGGCATTTCCAGTTGGCTACACTTACCTTGCTTGCTATTTCAGGTCTCCGGGATACATGCTCCCTGGAACCCGGAATACTTGGCCCTTTGTTCTTCTCCCAAACCACTGCTTGCCATCCTCTCCCTAGGAAGCTTTCCCAGGTAGCACCCATCCAAGTGTCTTGCTTCACACCCTTTGTCATCTTGGGTGTATCCCACAGTATTGTGATGACGTGCTTATCTCAAGCTTTACCTTACACGTCTAGGGCCTGGTTCCAGATAAATAGATCCCAGGTAAATGTTTCATTGAACTAGGGTGACAATGGAGTAGGGTAGAAAAGGAGAGGAAAATAAGGATGGAGGTGGAGAGAACATAAATAGGGGATTTATGGCATCAGGGTAAGTCTTGACTCTTCAGGGATTTTGCCTGGAATGAGCCTGGTTTTGAGTTATCAGTTAATGATCTTCAGAACAGAATGTGGGCAAGTTTATTTCGGGAAGAAGCTGGAGAATTATGAATTGCTAAGCACTTTACTCCCACGTACTTATGATTTGGCTTCTGAGGTCTGCTTCACCCCGGCAGCCTCACTCTCTGGCCTGTGGCAGTGAATAGTCTTCTGAGCAATTAACCTCAGCCGTTCTAGAAAGTCCCCGACTTCCTAGAGCTGAGTCTGCTATTGTCTCACAGTAATGTCCCCAGCTCCTTCTCCTTCTGTCTCTTGAGCAGAAAGATGAATGAATGAATGAATGAATGAATGAATGAGGTTTACTACGGCAGCATAAATAAAACCCGGACCCAACAATGAGCATAACAGCATAACGAGCATAGGTGTTGCAGTCAGACAGGCCGGCTTGGTGTCTTTTAGGGCACCTCCCATCCATATCCTTCTGTCTCCGTCTCTCTCCCAGGAGCTGCCCCTGCTGAAACTATTTATGCCAAGTTTAGGACAAATGCAGAGTGAACAATCCAATCACAAGGAGACAGTGTGGGAGAGTCTTACAGCATGTCAGATGGGAAAGAGATCTTAAACGTCTCCCAGTTCAATATGGCATTTTACAAATGAAGATCCTGAGGTCTAAAGAGGGGCAGTGACTTGCTCAAGGTCACACCACTGGACAGAAGCAGGCTAGGTCTGGAACTCAGGTCCCGTATGTACCTGCAAAGCGTCTTCTCCCCTCCATAGAAAATCCTCCGTTAATCCTGCAGTCTGGGCTCGCTAGCCACCACTAGAAAGAAGATGTTCCCTAAACATAAATTCGAGGAAAAGCTTCAAACACCCAGTTGCACTAAAGCACTAAGGAAAGTGCCCATCTTAAACCAGAGGAAGCCACTATGATTATCATTATTATTATTGTTCTAATCTCGAGTCAAAATTGCCATAAACCCAAGAATGCCACTTTCATTCTATGTCCAGGTCCAAGAAAACAACCTACAGAAATTGAATCACAGTTTCAGCTAAATACATATTTAATTCCTTATGTATTTTTTATATTTTGTTTTGTGCAGGACTGTTTACCAAGTTAATGATCTATTGTCACCATGTTTCCATGTGGCTGGGTTTGCTTTTCTTTTTCACTCAGTCTTGAAGTGCCCCCTAGTGAAATGTTTTTATATTTAAGACGCGGAGAAATGAGCTGGAAATAAGATTTTCAGAGAGCTGAAGAGAATTTTAGAAAGAAACGGGGGGCAATATTGGGAGTGGAGAGAGTTTTTTCAAGGGGATTTGAACATTATTCTTTAAAAATCTGTTTCTGAGCCCTTTTCTGTATGCTCACTCACTCAGAGCGCCTTGCAGACTGGCCCCTGAGATGGAAGGTCTTGCCCACAACGCACACACCAGAGAAATCCCGTGAACCCTGCTGCAGCCCGGCAGACGCGGCGCTGCAGACAAGCCCGGGATTCAGCAAGTCACTCAAGCAGGTGCCGTGAAACTTTCGCCAACACGAGGTTTGTGCATGAGCGATTTCAGGGCGCATCCTTCCAGGAGAGGACATCTGAGAGTCATTCTTTGGTTATTTCAAGTCATGCAAATTTGTATTGAAAACAGCATTTGATGGGGCAAGCTGTGCTCATGTGGGGGTATAAAAAAAAACTCTGTACTAAAAAGTAACGTTTATTAATTAAATGTTGTTGAAATCCGCAACAACTGATAAAGAAAAAAAAACCCAAAGGAACTAAAGATCAGAGAGGCAAGTAAACATCAGCTTCTTCCAACGGGCCGTTTGCCACTTGGCCCCTTATCAGAATCACCTGTAAAGCTTTCTTAAAAATACACATTTCCTATCTCGAAGCAGGTATTTGTCTGCTTTCAAAAGACCCCCCAGAGCAACCTGATATGCAGCCGGAGTTGAAAACACTGACGGAGATGATGACCTTTGCTCCAACCCCAGATGTCACCTTCTGGATGGTGATTTGGTTCCCTTGGATTCTTCCTATAGGCAAGAAGACCGAGGGGACCGGCTGTGTGGAAGGGATGGGCATGCATGATTGCTGGGTGCTGGTGGTGAGTCAACACAGTGGTTTGGGGTTATGGGTTGCCACCCCCCACCCCCAGGTGAGTAGTTCACAGGAAACTCAGATCTCCATGTTGACTTGAATTGTCAGGGTAATTTCATAAAGTGGAATGGGCCACAGTAACATGTGACAGTGTGGCTTGCACCCTAGCCAGAGCACTGCTACTGGGAGAGCAGAGCCAGGGACAGCTGGGGGCTGCGGCAACACTGTGAAGGACCGCTTCTGTGAAATGCAGATTCCAGGCTGCCTGCGCTTCTGAATCCGTCTCCAGGGGTGGGACTCAGGAATCAGTATTTTATAAATATTCTCCCGGGGTTATTCGGTCATGTTTCCAGGTATGGAAGCCACCAACAAACGAGACAGAGCCCACGCTTTAAATTAGGACAGATTTAGGTTCAAGCCCCAGCTCTGCTACTTCCTAGCTGTGTGGCCAAGCAAAAGTTGTTTGACCTCTCTGAGACTCAGTTTCTTTACTGGTCAAACTGAAATACATATGCCTTCCCCCGCCCCCCCGCCAGGGTTGGGGTGAGGCTTAAATTCAAGAGCACAGGCGTCCGGCCCAGACTCCCTTGTGCAGCAGGGCTCAACCAACAGCAACTTTTATTACTGAACTTCAGCCTTCACCAGGTTTACACTAGCTCAGAATAAGGCTCCGGACCCACTCACCTGGTCCGCCAAGTAACCTCTCTGAAGTGCAGGCTTCTCCCCTTAAAATGGGGGTAATAATAACAATGAATGCTATAGCTAATTTAAGGGTCGAGTGAGTCAATTCACAGAGTGCAAAGCTGTTGGGACTCTCCTGGCACAGAGGAAACGCTCAGCAGAGGCCGGCCCTTTTCGCCGTGTCCGGCTTCTAGACCTTTGCTCATTCATTGCGTCCCCTCCCTTAGAGCCTGATGCGCGGCCCAGCCGCTCCGTTTATCTGAGCCAGCACCGAGAAGCCATCGAAACGCAGTGCGAGAGCCAGAGCCGATGGAAGGCGGACATCCCGGGTTCGGATCTCAGCACCTGGCCTCGGCAGTGTGGGGCCTGGGTGATTTTCTTACTAGCCTTGCTCCTCGGTTTTCTCGTCAGTAAAATGGGCATAGAGGGTCCTCCAGAGTTCAGGGCTAACATTTCAATGTCCATCTAATGTAGTCTGAGCCCCCGTGCTATGCTTTTATGGGACTCTCCTCTCTCCGCATGTCTGAGAGCCTTTGGGGAACACTCCCAAGGCGCGCAAAGCAGTTCCAGAAACAGCTTGCCGGGCCTCACCTAGGGCCCGCAAGTAGGCATCTACGGCTCCCTCTTGCTGTCTTGTTGCAGCCTGTTCCAAGTCACTAGTCTCTCTCCTTTCTACTGCACTCCAAGCGTGGGAAACACCCCTTTCCTACTTTTCCTCCAACAGACAAGAGGCTGTGGTGTTTGGTAAGTCTTGACTGAAGGCCCGAGCAAAACATCAAGAAGTCTCGGTATGAAAAAGGACAGTTTCAAACAGGACTATCCAATGTCTCCACTCTACCAGCCTTGGCCCTTCTTGGGGGCTCTACTGAGAAAAAAGAGAGAGATAGAGCTTCTTGAAGGAGGGAGGGATACAGAGGCTGCAGGGATAGGGCCCCTGGAGAGCCCTGGGTGGCACGGCAGTAACCTGGGGGACCACGCACCCTGGCAGATGAGAATGTGGCCCAAGAAGAAAGAGAGGCTTCTACCCAGGAAAAGCAGAGTCAGGGGACCTAAGGAAGGACCGCTGCAAAGGACTCATCAAGGGTCCATGGCCACCTGGAAGCTGAGCCCTCACTGCCCGCAATGCCACTACCCCCACAGCACCTGTGTGTCCACACAGGGCAGGAGAGGCCCAGGTCCTTGGTCACTGACTGTGCGGTCAGAGTGACACCTATCCATGCCCTGGGACTGCTGGTCATCATCCGTTGTCCCTGGGTGAATACATACAAGCCTCCCAATAGCCCAGGAAAATGGGACGCCAAGAGTTGGTGTGCAGGGACCTCTAGCGGCCCATGGGTGTGCAGGAAGCTTCCTGATCTACTTCAGAGGGAACCTAACACCTGTTTTAGTGACTTCCCTAGAGGATAGTGACACCACTCTTTATGTCTGAGACTAACTCTTCTTTCCCCGTTAGACAGGAGCAAGTGACACTGTTCTCACGGCTTGGCACTCATGTCCTGTTCTCCCAGCCCATGGGGGCTCCAGCCACAGCCGGACAATGCTTGGAAGAGGTGCTGGGTGGTCCCAGGTGAGAACCACCCCACAACAAGAAAGCACTCGATCCCTGTGACACGAAATGGACAAAGGATATTGCACATTTGGCAAAACGTATAGAACTGGAAAACACAGCGACCCCTAATGTCAACTATAGACTTTGATAACAGTGTACCAGTGCTGATTCATCAATTGTAAGAAACAGGGCACAAGAATGACAGTAAAGAAAATGAGGGTGGAGGGAGCAAAGTCTGAGAACTCTCTGTACTCCCTGCACAATTTTTCTATAATTATTTCCCTAAAACTGCTCTAAGACATAAACTCTAGGAATTAAAAAAGAAATTTTTTTAAAGGCACTCACCCCGTGAACTCCCCTTGAAATGAAAAGTAGGGCCTTCCCCATCAGAGTAGCAATCGGTGAAAATGTCAGTCAGGCAAATACGACCATCCCTAAAGAAGATTAAAGCCCATCTGAGCAAACAAATAAATGTGCGTGTCCCTGCAGCCCTCCCAGGTCGCAGCACAGTGGCCCCAGAATGTGGCCGCCAGCCCCCGCGCCAAGTGCCCAAGGCCGAAACGCCCTCCATCCTCCGCTCCCATCAGAGAGCCCAGGGCCCCCCCTAAATCATTAAGAAGGTGCTCTCCTCCCCCACAGCTCAGGTGCAAGTGTAAACGGACCACCCTGGTGGAGATTACACCCCAGTCGTCCCCACGAAGGTGAGTCCTCTCTCGGGGGCTGCTTCCCGCCAGCAGCATTCCCCATGGCCGCTTCTGGACACAGACATCCAGAAGCCCAGAGCAGGACATTCTGCACGTCCTACTGGGCCAGCCACCAGGAAATCGACCAGGGCTGATGAAGCTATGTCTGCCCACCCGTACTAGCCGATCTGTCTGCGGGAGGGGGAGAGTGGGGGATGGAGTCGGGAGATTACGTTGAAAAGAATGGCCAGTTTTAAGACAGAGGGTCCTTTCGCACTATTGAGAAACATTTAGGATAAAGGGATGTTTATCATCCTGTGTTTACTGAATTCCGCACTGCTTGCTAAAAGAAGAAGCCCAATGTTCCCATTATCCTGAAAGCGGTTAGGCTTGTGTTAGTAAGGCGGCCAGAGCACTGACACAGGAGCCCCGCCCCGCGACTGTGCATACAGCGCCCCCAACAGGCGCCCTAATATCGCCGTAATGAAAGAGGAAGAGATAGTAGGTCCTCACTTAATGTCATGGATAGGTTCTCTGATTTTAAACTAAAGGACTGTAGTGAAACCAATTTTAAAGAGACTAACTGATATAAACAAGAGTTAAACTCCTACCACATCTCATCGACGTTACAACGAAACGGCACTGAACAAAACAACACTATTCAAGGACCTGCCGGTGGCTTCAAAAGAAAACATCCCTAATATAAATTTTTATATTATAAAATCTTCTGAGTAGGACACCAAAAGGAATATTTCCAGGATGCTGAACCTCCTCTTATAATTTTTGGATCATCCCCTCGCCCGCCCCATTCCGTCTGCCCCCTGAGGCAGTCTGAGTGAGTAGCAGATTGACCACTCTCTGCTCAAATACACGTCTTTGTAAGAGTTCCGGGGAGACATTTACTACCACTTCCTCTCCCCACACACATCCAGGAAGAGCACAGCACCTGGCACCAGGCCCGCAATAGGAGATACTCAAACAAGATGTGTAAACTGAGCAAAGAAAGTCAGGCATCACTGCCTCATTCACAGATAGGGAGGAGCAGATCACTCATTCCGTGTTGGGTGGAAACCTCAGCTCAGGCGCTTCCTGGCTGAAATCTGAACTGTCCCACGCACATGGGGGTACAAAGAGACTGAAGAAAGAGGCAGGACACTCCAGGCTGGTAGGTGGCAGGTTTAATAAGCAAGGGCACTTACATACGAGGTTTCTCTTGGGCAGCCGCAACAGGGGCAGACCTCCACCCCTGTCTGCCTGAGTCATAAAAGTTCATATAGTGAACTTCCCTGGGTTCAGTCACATACTCAGTGCAGACCGTCCCCACAACACATTGTGCTCTCAGGTCTGTGTCTTTGCAAGTGGCTCCCACTGTGGGAATGGTGGGCAGAGCGAGGACAGAGGAGGGGGTGAGGAGTCATCAATTGCTGGGGGCCAGCTCTCCGGTCAACCAGAAGTGGCATTTCCTCCATGACCTCCTTCGACAGCTCATAAGTGATCCAGCCAAGGTACCAGCCCAGGAATGTGACAGAAGGAGACAGAGGCAATCAAGAAGACTGGCCTGGCTCTGCTTCCCGTGATCCTGCCACAACATGGCTCTGGTGTGGGTGGCAGTGGCTTCACAGAGCAATAACCCAGCCCTTGGCTGGTGCATAGTGATCAGCCTAGACTAGCAGGCAGCCTCTAGCCATGTGCTTAAGAGGCCTTCAACATCGTTCCTGTTCCTTGGGCAGATATATTAAAGGAAAGTTTCTCACTTTGCAAGGAACCCCCGAATTGGGAGAGAGGGTACAGGATACTTGCACATCATGAATGTATAAATGCCACTCAACTGTACACTTTAAAATAGCTTTTAAAATGTCTGTGGCCACACTACATTGGATACAACCAAGCTTGTCTAAATTAGTTAAAATGCTAAATTTTCTGTTACACATTTTACCACATTTTTTAAAGCATGACGCGCATTAAGTGCTGATAGCCTCTGATTCCCTTCCAAGTCCCTCCCTGCCCTGTAATTCCTCCCCACCCTCCTCCTTAGCCTGCGAAGAGGCATTGCTGAAGGAGCAGCAGTCGGCTTCTTACCAGGGTGGCTCATACACTATTCCGAGAACTCACCGAGCCCCTGGGAGAGCGTGTTGAATGGGGGCAGGATAGGAGCCCCCAACTTCCTTTAAAATACATTTTTAATCTGCTTCTTCACTTAATATACATTGAGCATTTCCCCCTATCCCTTCCGTATGATCTTTACGATCTGCATACTATTCCATTTCTGGATATATCAGAAAATGCCTTGAGGCTCTGGCTGGTTCGCCATTATAAACACACTGCAGTGAACATCATCGGAGACATATCTCTGTGCCCTCCCCCAGGGACTTTCAAGGCTTCTTCTATGGTCTGCAGAGAGGGCCACTTCCTATGCCCCTGCCACTGTGTCCCCAAGCCCTTGGCTCACTTTACGCAGCAGAAAATCCTGGGAGATCTCCACAGAATTCTCCTCAACCCAACTAGACCTTCTTTGGCAAATAAATAATTTCATTCTTTTAGAGGGCATTTATTGATCTTCATTTGCAGTTTCAACCATTTGTTCAGAAAGCACTTGCAGGCATTGTTCTCAGAACTGGACGTTAAACCAGAGCATGGACGAGGAAAGTTAACCCAATTTTTAATCAAAGAAAAAAAAAATGAAATACACCTTAGTGAGGGCTCTCTCAAGCACGCTGGACAGTTCTTTCCTTTGCATATTATAAATTCATCTGAGAATTGTACTGAGCTCCTATCGTTTTTAAAGCTCTCTTTTAAAAAGAAAATGGCAAACGGACGTGTGTTCTATGCCATGGGATAGCTGCAGAAGGTTTGTGTTTCCTTTTGCTTCATATTAATCTCCACATTCAAGTCGACGCTGCTTTCGCTGACTCAGCGCCATTCCTTTAAGTGACCTGATTCTGTAATTCCATTATTAATATTATGAAAATGGCTTTGCTCTACACTATTTTGTGCTATCAATGGAAAACCACAGCTCCAAAATGCATTAGCCGTAGCCGGCTCCGGCAGGATTATTTGCATCAATGCAAACCGAGTTCAACACCGGCGTATTTGAATCACTGGTCACGTGGCGCCCCCGCGCGGCTGGTGGCTCAGCCTCACCTCGCCCTCCCTCGCCTCGCTGGAACAACGGGATTTCATTCGGGTACCAGGTTCTCCTGAGCACTGCAGATGTCCCTGCTCACTGTCACGGCTACATCTTGCCATTTACTTTGCAATTTTTCCTCTCCTTTCCTGACAGTGATGTAAGCGGGTGCCCAGCCCCCTAATCAGCCGGTCTAGGGGCGGGAGGTAAATGACACGTGTTTAAAACCGATAAGCGTTAAGGAGAGAAAGAAACGTCGATTAGGAAAAAGAACGAGCTTGGGAAAAATAACCCTCAGACCAGCAAAGACGCCTCTTATTTTTCACAATGTTAAATTGCCTTTAGTATCTTAGACCTTGAGGCAGTATTTGACTGATTTGCAATTTGCAAAACCAAATTTAAGGCAGATGGGCATCAGGGATGGGGGCCCTGAGCAAATTAGACGCTAATAAGGGAGCTTTTGATGAGATGCGTTCCCCCCTCACTTTCTTACCAACGAGGTGGTTGGTGATCATTAGAAAACTGGGGAGTTGGAGGCTGGGAAAAGAAAGCAGGGAGCCAAGGAAATCTTTTTAAAATGCAAATCACATCACTTTACTCCAAATTAAAGCACAAGGTGACTTGGGGCTGAGTGATTAGAACCCACCTGTCTCTCCAGCCCATTGCTCCACCCTCTGCTCTGCCCCACCCTCCACACACACCCTTTCCTTTCCCAGGACTGCCTCCTCCTTGAGTTCTCAGCCTTTCTTCCTCTGTAATGCTCCGCCTCTCTCCACTGTGCTTCCTTCAGGTTTCAGATGGCGTTACTTCCCCTGACAAGCCTTCCCTGGGCCCTCAAAGAAGAGGTTGTTGTGCCTCTTTTCTTGACCAGCCTACAACTACAAGCCCCCTTTGTCCAACTCTCCACAGTCCTAATCATTGCTCACCATCTGCAATGGGTTGGATGGTGACCCCAAAAAGGATGTGTCCATGTCTTAACATCTGGGACATGTAAATGTGACCCTATTGGGAAGAAGAATTTTTGCAGGTACAATTAATTTAATACCGAACTTGGTGGGAGTTTGTTCTGGATTATCCAAGTGGGTAACAAACCCAATGGTAAGTGCCCTTATCAGAGTCACACAGAGGACTGACACACAGGGAGAGGAGGAGAAGGCCACATAAAGTCAAAGGCAAAGATCCGAGTGATGGATGCAGCCACAAGCCAAGAAATGCTGGGAGCCGCCAGAGGCCGGAAGGGGTAGGAAGGATTCTCCTCTAGAACCTTTGGAGGGAGGGCAGTTTGCTAACACTTTGATTTTGAACTTATGGCTTCCAGAACTGTGACAGAATACATTTCAGTGGTTTTAAGCCACCAAGTTTGTGGTCATTTGTTATGACAGCCACAGAAACAGTGATGAAGAGCACACTAGTGTAGGAAGAAATATTTTTCTTCAATATGGTCCTCCGACCTATAACTTTCCAAGTACACTACTGGAAAGGACTCTTTTGTTTCCAAGTGACAGAAAGAAACCAAGCTATATGGCAGCACCTGAAGGACCTCAGAGGATCCAGGAAGAGAAACTAGGGCGTCATCAGTATCATTGCCCCATCTTGCACCTCGGCCCCCGACACAGCTCTTTCATCCTTCTCTCTTGCAGCCCAGTTTTCCCCGCTTCTGCCTGGACAAATCCACCCCGCCCACCTCTGCTTTGGAGTGGCCCAACTATGCAGACAGAGTGACTCTCCTTCTCTATCTCACTCTTAAATTCTCAAGGAAGAATCTCTGATGGACCAAACATGGGTCAAACATCCACCTTTGTGAGGGGTGGGGGAGCAAACATGGCTGTAAGGAGTCACCCAATTTTGCAGTTCTTAAAGGAGTTACCCCTACTGCTCCCCTGAGTTGGTCATGTCTCAAGCTTCCAAGTGTCCTATCGTCTCTGGAGCCACCACATTGTCACAGGCTGCCAGCCCTGTGAAAGGATGGCCAGCCAGTGGAGGAGAGTAGACTCTGAGAGTCAGCCTGTGCTCAGGCCTAATGCACCCAGACTTGTGTGTGTTCCCCTCGAAACGCACTAAGGGTGAAACCGGTCTCCAATAGTGCATGCTAGAGACCCAGCCTCTTGCAGATACGATTCTTCCGTAGGGAAAAGCCACACTGAAAAAAAAATCCACAATAAGAAAAGAGCTACTTAGAGGCATTTATCATAATGAAGCTACATTAAATTACAACAGATAAATGTTCTCTTAAAAGAACTTCTGCAGATAAAAAGCATCAACTGGTAGAAGAGGACAAGAAATGTCAGAACTGGAAGGCAAAGCAACAGTAATCAGATGCAATGGGCTCACTTGACTGATGGTGAAGCAGTCTCAAGGGGAGAGGGAGTTGCCCTCACCTCTCTATTAACCCGTGAGAAAGCCCTGGTTAGATGTGAGACTTCCAAGTCCCTGGTTAGAGCCATTATTGCCTCCTGTCTCCTCCTACACCAGGAAGTAAAATCAAGAGGGGAGGGTAACTTTAAAAGGTCAGGGTAAACAAAGGACAGAGTTCAAGGAAAAGGAAAACAGACTCACCGAAACAAAACAGAGTGTTTTAGTGAAAGAATAACACCGCGAATCCCTTTGAAACCAGACTAGGATGTAAGAAGTGCTCAGTGAATAGCATTTAAGGAATTGCTAATTGCTGGTACTCAGTGAGGCTCATCATTTGCAAACCGTAAAGTCTCTTGAAAGGACAGCAGCCATTTACAAAAGCAGTCCAGCATGTTATTTTCTCATTGCTTCCTTCACAAAACAGTTGTGTTCTTTTGTGTATGAAGCCAAAGATTAGCCATTCCTCGATACAGAGAGGGGTGAGACCTTCACCATTAACCCCCATACAGTTCTAGAATCTACAGTGACAGTGGAAAACTACTCATGGGAAGTTTATGATGTCTTTGCAGGATCTCCCATCTTTAACACGTCGACGGGCTGATGGAGGGGAGTGCCAAGTCCTCCTCCTAGGACCCTGAATCTTGAATTTGGTGACTGTGATACTGTAATTTATAATTTCAAAAAGATGTATTTGGTCTTGGTCCCTATTCCTGGCACAGAGCTCTCAAAACCCTTGGAATTTTCTAAGATGAGATCCATAGATGTGTCTTTTGTTGTGTAAACGAGGCTCCCTTTGGAAAACACCTAAGGCTGGGAGCTGTTTGCAGAGGGACACAACCTTGTGATTCCAGGGCAATGAAGCCTCCATAAAAACCTGGGATAGTTTTCAGAGTCTGGAATTTTCTATTTAATATTTTCAGAACGCAGTTGACTACAAGTAACTGAAATTGCAGAAAGCAAAACAGTGGATGAGGGAGGACTGCTAGGACAACTGTAGTTTTCAGTCTCACTGATTTCAAGTGGCCAAGGTCCTGTTTTTACAAGGAAAAAGAAAAAATCATTTTTTTCAATCCACAATAAGAAGACAGAATATGTGGCCAGGTTCCAGCCACCGCACTCCGGAACCTCCATGCCAACTTCTTCCTTTCTGACTGTGGAGAGCGGGACCAATAAAATGGCATTGGTCTGGTCAAGGTAGCATAAAGTATATAAAACAAAGTGGAGTCACTCATGTCAAGCAAGATGGCTGACAGTCAGCCATGACGCTTTGGTTGAAAAGGAAAACTACCAAAGTCACACTGGACACATCTGGCAAGGAGACACACCAAAGATATCTGCACACGTGGTTAGAACAGCCATGTCTGCAGAGCGGGACCACGCAAAGATAGGCTCCTGGGGAAATTTCCTACTCGCCATTGGGGTGCCAAGACACTTATCAAGAGACCCAGGAGGGTGGAGGACACCACTCTCAAGGTATAACTGAGGTAGGCCCCAGACCACTGCTGAGACAGCCGAGCTCCACACCCCAGAGCGCTGCTCCACGCCACGCCGATCTCCCTTGGCCTCGGCCCCCAGAGGCTCTGCCCTGCTGGACGGAGGGCTTCATCTACCGTGCTGCCCGCCTGGCTCCAGAAATCCTTCACTGAAAGACGCTGACAACTCCCTTGCCCACCGTGCTGTCTCCCAGACCTGCAGACTGAGACTCTGCGACTCAGGTCCTATCCCCCAGTTCTCTTGTGAGATGTTATTACTGATTGTTTCTGAGTGATTAGTATTGTCCTTAGGTTAGTGTGGATTTGGAGGGAACCTGCATTAACAAAGTCCGAGTGAATAGCATCGTCACTTTGTTGGCTGCCTGTTGTTTCTCAGTGCCAGCGTCACCTGTAGGACTGGTGGTCACACAGGGAGCTCAGCGCTTTCAGTTCTTTAGGCCCAGGTCAGACCCCCGAGCGGGGACCAAAGGCTGGCTTATAGGAAAGACTGTATCGCGAACATATGCCCGCGACACTGACCGCAGGCCAAGCCTGCCCTTTTGTCCCAGATCTCCAGCCTGATGGGAAATCTTTCAAGGCCTCTGCTGTGCTCACCCCGGCCTCGGTCAGAATCACCCCGCTCTAATGCCAGTTCTTTTGCCGCAGGGGCAGAGGTGGGGTTCTTCTAGGCCCGGAAGGCTCCTGGGCTCCCTTATTCACACAGGTCCCCTCCCTCCTAGGCCTCAAAGGGAGAGGCAACGTTTGTCAAGCTGATAAATAATAATCATGCCCTATTTCTAGGAAAATGTGAGCCTCCTACCCTTCTCTGGAATCGTCTCTCAGCTAAAGCCTGCCCTCCTCTACATATACTCGTATATCATTTAACAGCCCCGGTACTCGGGCTACATCAATAGTTAATGCCAGCCTTTCTGTGCATTGCTGTCTCCGGGTTATCTGCAGATGGATGCTCCTTGTGTTTTCCTCATCTCCGCCTCCTTTCCATGTTCTCACCCATGCACACCAGCTACTTAAGAAAAAGAGAGGCTTTCGGAAGACAGAAACAATATTTGATGTAACCCCTATTCTATTTTCATGATTACTGATACAGAGAGGTACACAGGAGCAAATGCTGAAGCCCATTAAAATGAAATAATGTCTTGCCTGTGTCTCAGCAGCACCTGGCACACAGAGGTCCCTGCCTAATGACAGAGGCTGCCCACACTTTTGTAGTTTAAGTCCTGGGACAGCAATCACTCTGTAAGGGCCCAGCGTCACCTGTTCCTTCATTTATCTCCTAGAAAATAAGACTTCAGCAATTGTCACTTAAACCCGCTCCGGATGGGGAAATGAAAGGAAGCCAGGATTTAAACAGGCTGGCGAGCTTCCGTGCAAGTCTCCCGAACACACGAAATCGTTAGCAAATGGGAATGACTAATGGAACATTGCATCCAGAGCTGTTAAGAAAAGGGTTCACTTTGCAGCGTTCATTTCTGGGAAGGCCGTTCATTCAAGCTTCTCTTTCCCACACCTCTCCTCCTCAATTACCCACTTCAGGGCTTGATTTATTGCCCTTCTTAAACATAGATATAAGGCAGCTATTATTCATCCCACCCAGCTTCTGCTGGGTCTCTATCATGCGCCTGGAACTGTGCCAACCAATGAAGACACAGAGATGAAGACACGGGAGCCCTACCTTAAAGGGACTCGCGATAGAATGAGCTGCTGGGCGGGGGACGGGGCATAATGCGGGGAGGAAGAGAAAGTGAGAGAGAGGATGCTGGGGGCCGTGGAGAAGGAAGAGTGCTGTTCCCTTGGGATCTCTGGGAAAACATTACAGAGAGGACACTGCAGAAGAGCTTTCGGGCTGCAGGGCGTACCAGGGAAGAACGGGCCCTGCCCGCGGAGCAGAGAGTAGAGATTTGAAGGAAAGAAAGTACTTAGTGTTTTCATAGAACGGCAAGCCCAACAGTAAGATTAAAAGGAAAAGGATTTGTTGAGTTTTGTATCAGCATGATTTTTCTGCAAGTAACAGAAACCCAGACCACTAGTGGCTTGAACCAGTAAGACAATTACTGTGTATACTTAACTCACAATCTGTATGTTCTGTTCCAGGACTCATTCCATGGCTCAGTGACGTCATCAGATATTCCGGCACTGAACAGCCTTCTCTCGACCATCCTCAGAGCACTGGTCTTCTGCCCTGGTGCCTGTCCCCTCATGATGACAGCTGTTGCAGACATCAATCACATCGTCATCTAGTGTCCCCAGAAGGAAGAGGCAGGAGTCAGAGGAATTCTTTTATCAGAAAACAAAAGCTTCTCGGAGCCATGCTCCCCAACTGACACCCTCTTAGGTCTGAAAGCAGGTTACATGCCCAGCCCCATTCTCAAGGGAGGAGGGAGAAGTGAGTGCCCCTTGCAGCGGGATAGCTCTGCCGCGACTGTGTTAGATCAATCCTGATCTGTCCTTAGGATGGGCTCATGCGCAGGCCAGTAACTGACAGCGCTGCACTTTTTTATTATTAATGTTTGAGACACAGAAAACAGCGTGAAGGATAACAACTCTCGTCCAGCCTGAAAAAGAATTCATTGCCAACATAGTTAAAAACCCCGTTTAGGACCCTCCGAGATTCCTCCCCCTCCCTTCTTTCTACCTAGGAGAAACTTTTGTCCTGATTTTGATGGTTTTTCATTTATATGTTTTCCCTTTTTCATTTATATATAGAATTGGTGCATGTATTGAACTTTCATATAGATATCACACTGCAAATATTCATTTGCAAATTGCTTTCTTTTGATCAATATTATGTTTGTGGAATTAATTCATATTGATTCATGCAACTCTAGTTTATTTCTTTTCACTTTTATGTGGACTTCCATTATAGATATAACACAATTTATTTCTCCTCTGGATGGACGTTGGGGCATTTCCAGCATTTTACTATTACAAAAAACACGCCTATAATTATTTTTTTATATCTCCTGGCATATTTGTGTGTATATGTGTGTGCATATATATAGGTGTATACATATATACTTATGTTTGCATATATCTGTATATGTACATATGTATGTGTGTTTATCTAGGCTATATATCTAGAAGTATAATTCTGAGGAATGGTATATGCGTAGCTTCAACTTTACTGATGTTGCCAAATTTTTCTCTAAAGTTGTTATACCAATTTTCACTTCCAACAGAAGTGGACAAGAGGTCCCATTACTCTATGTCCTAACCAAAACTTGGTACTGTCAGATGTTTTAGTTTTTGTTAATCTAATGGTATGAAACAGCATCTAATTTTACTTTTGTTTGCATTTTTCATATCGATAATGAGGCTAAGCATCTTTTCCTGTTTATTGGCAATTGATGTTTCCATTTCAGTAAATTATATCTTAACCATTTTACCCATTTAACTAAGCTGTTTCTGTTTTTCTCATTGAATTAAAGAAGTTCTTTATGTATTCTGGATATTAATACTTTATTTCTTCCTAACTGTAGGCTATCTTTTTGTGTTCTCAGAGCTGCCTTTTTTTGTCCTTTTTATTGTATTTTTAATTACCATTTATCCCCCCATACCCTCCTCCACTTCCACCTACTCCCCTTCCCCCCGCAATCACAATGCTGTTGTCCGTGTCCTTGAGTTCTTTCTCTCTCTTTTTTTTTTTGCTAGATCCCTCTATCCCCACAATCCACCCTCCACCAGAGCTCTCAGCCCGCCTCTATCTATAAGTCTGTCTCTGTTTTGCTTGTTAGCAACCCAAGTGTCAATCAGTAGATGAGTGGATAAAACAGCTATGGTATATTTACACAGGAATAATACTAGGCCATAAAAAAGGAAAAAAGGGAAAAAAAGAAAAAAATTTACCCTTTGCTACAGCGTGGATGGACTTGAAGAACATTATGCTGAGTGAAATAAGCCAGTCACAGAAAGACAAAAAACCATATGATTTCACTCATATGTGGAATCTAATGAATAAACTGAACTATCAAAGATGTCTTTTGATGAACATTTTTTCATTTTAACACAAACTGAATTTTTTGATTTTTGCTATGGTTTGTGAATTTGGAACATTTATGAAATACATCCCTTTCTTTATCAAGATGTTCTATTTTCTTGTAAACATTTTTAAACTTTCATATGTCAGTCTTTCTACAATTAGGGTTTTAACGCACATGATGCTAAGGATGTCATTGTATTTTTCTCCATATTAATAACCAATTAGCAATAAATTTTTTAAAAATTAACTGAATAGTGCCATGTCCCATTAAGCTACAGTGCCAACTGGGTGTGCGTGGAGTGGGGCTGGCTCTCTATCCTTTGCCAGGGATCTGCCAGCCTGTGCCAGTGCCACACTACCCTGTCTTGAGAGCTGAAAGGGAGCGTCCCTCCCCTTGTTCTTTCCCTCCAGAGTTGCCGGTTAGCAAAGCATCACACGTGGGGGCACGCCTACTCTCACCTGCTCTTTGGGGCCAGCCTCCGGAACACTGACTCTTGCTCTACTAGTTAACCACTAATAGCGCCTCTCACCTTTCAATTTGCACATTCAGCAAAGGGTGGGTTGTTTTGTATTCCTTCAAGCTGAAAGGTTCACTTTCCATTTGAAGCTCATCTGAAAACAGGCATGCCATTAGCAGAACTGCATTCAGATGACAATTCATTGTGGTGATTAAACCTCCCTGGTGAGGGGGGAGGAGCCTGCCGAACAGCCGAACGCCCCCGACAAAGTACAAGCTGCACCAAAGCCAGGGGAAGCCACAGTGCCCTTGGCTCCCGGGAACTCTCCGCCGCCAGATACACAGCCAGCAGGGCTGCGGGTTGGAGTGGAGAAGTTTTAACCTGGCCCGCGCAGCTGCTGCCTCCTACTCTCTTGGGGGCTTTCCCAAGCCCCACCTTCCCTCTACCCACGCCCACCCACGTCCTCCTTTTACCTGATAGGGCAAGAGAGAACTTTCCATCTGCCTCTTCCAGGCCTCCCCTGGCTTCTTGAACTCTCAGAATCTAATTTAAGGTTCAGATTTTCTCATTCCAGTCTCCTACCACAAATGTGTATTCAATTCTACAGAATTTCTAATTTCTGTTTGTGCATTTCTACCTGCTATTTTGCATGCATTTATATTTATAAGTATTTTCAAAAACATTTTAGGGGGGAATAAAATGTCAATATAGGTCCGATTTACAGATCAGGGGTTGTGGCTCAGCGAGAGGAAGCACTGTGTTCAAGAATTTGGGGTGTGTCTGCGGCTAGGACGGCAGACTCCTGAGGCCACACCAGTGTCCTCTCTCCCTAAGTCTCCCCCCAACCCCCTGCTCCCAGGGGCCTTCTGGCCCAGGGAGCTCAACGTCCAGTGGCCGATGTGGCTGATGAGGACTTACCACGCTCCTTTTGCTAAGGACTGTCCAGGAAACCAGAGAGAAAGCAGCACTTGGCTTCAAGGAACTTGATGCCCAGGCTGTGTGTGCGCGCGCGCATGCTGTGTCTTCTCACTGCAACAATTAAGTGTGCATCTGAAACTCTGCGGGAATGCTGATCCCCTCATGGCAATTCCTCTTTAATTCCTAAACCCTCCGGGCTCTATCGAAGGCACCAGGTTTTTAAAGCTGCTCAGGGAAAGAGGCAAACTCGTGGCACCAACTGAAAAGCTCTATTTGCCAAGCCGGAACCATCATATACTCTCGGCGCAAAGACCATGGCTGACAAGCAGGTTCAGAGCCCCTGCCCAGAACACAGGAGAAAGAATTACGACCATCTCCAGTGCGTTAGCACAGGCGAGGAGGGGCCTAGGTTGGGCTTGCCCAAAGAGCTCCAGAGCTGCAGGAAGACCCAGCCCGAGGGCAAGCAGGTCACAGCTGACTGGTGGGACACAGTCCACCAAGGCCTGGGGGGACCCTCCTCTCTCACATGGGCAGACGCCTTACTCACAGGTGCACAGCCTCTGACCCAGAGGTTCTCACGCTGAGTGGCAATCAGAATCACCTGCAGGGCTCCTGCAAACAGAATGTATTTACCC
>PVJD01005481.1:0-114812 GCA_004026545.1 Mormoops blainvillei | reverse complement strand
CTCCCTGAAGGACTGAGTCATAGCAGGACGGGGGCTTTTCTGGCATGAGAGGCGGGTAGAGGAGGCCGGCTCCAGGGTGCAGCGGGCCCTCTGGGAGCCCCCCACCCCCACGCTCGCCCCCAGTGCAAGAACCACCCGGTCCATCCTGGCGTTCCTGGGGCAGAAGGGCTCAGCTCACGTTTGTTGCGTTCCTCACTCTACAGCCACGCTAAGCCAAGGCCACAGAAGTACCCAAGGTCGCACAGCTAATGCCAGCTGGTCCTGGGCCCTGCTACTCACCCAGCCCAGCACACGCACCCCCCCACCTCCCACAGAGCTGCTGGAACCCGCTTGTACTTGCCTGAGATATGTCCTCAGCGGGTAGGGCTCTGCACCCTGCCCACTGCGGGGGGCCCTGGTGGCAGTGGGTCCCCTTTATTCAGCCCGATCAAGGTTCCTGCAGGCTTCCCTGGGTCCGCGCCTGCGCCGGTGCCCTGCTGAGAGAGGGCTGACTCCACGAGGGTCCTGCCCTTGAACAGCTGCCGGTCTCGCCGAGAAGCAGCTCAGTGTCCCTGGCGGGCAAAGCGGGACAGGAATCCGAGGGCTGTCTTGCGTGGGGCGAGTCTGTTGGAACACAGGTGACCCCAGGGATGTGGGGAGTCTGGGAAAACTTCCTGGAGGCGTTGAGAGCTGGATTGGGCTGTGAAGGAGGAGACTGAAGAGAAAGAACTTTCTGGATAGGGGAAACAAAAAAAGCAAAGGCAGGAGTTGGGACTTGCTCCCCAGCCAGAACATAGCATGTTCAGGGGACAACGAGAAGACAGGTGGAAGGTGGGAGGTGGAAGCTATGTCCCCAAACAGCTCTCTGGCCTCATTCTATGGGGTGACAACCGCTCTTTCCTCTGGAACGCCTTTCTTTCTCCCCTCTCTTAGCCTCTGAGTGCGGTTTTGGCAGGAGGGTCTGGCCAGTGAGCCACCCGTGTCCCGTGGGAAGACCTGGGAGTTAGGCCATGCAGGCAGAGGGGACAGCACATGCGAATGTCCCCAGGCAGAAACGAATGTGGCCCAGACGGTATCATTTGAGCGTCTGGACCCAGCCGTACCTGATGCTGATACCTGCCCGCGAAGGGAACTAACTCTGCTGTTGTTGTCATTAAACTAGTTCAGTCAGGTTTCTGCAACTGGCCTCGGAGGAGGGCTGTTCCTTGAAGGAGCTCTGACACTTGAGACCCCTGAGTGCTCATCTCTGAAGCCGAGATTTCTGTCCTGTGAGGCAAAGGGAGGTCCCCAAAGGTGTTTAAACCAGGGCACAACCTTCCTGACTCCATTTCTTGTTTTCATCAGGACTCCTCTCTCCAGTGTCCATTCCTTCCCTCTCCTTCCTTCAGTCTCTACCCTCTGCCCATATCGAACTTGGCTGCCTCCAGCTCTCTGCACCTGGCTTCTGTCTGTTTAGACTTTCTTCCCTGCTTTCCTTGTCCTAACGACCTCAGCCTGGCATCGACATAGGTGCCACTTCCTCCGTCAGCGCTGCACCCACCCCGTGCTCCTTTGCATACCGTGTTTACCCCGCAGCAGTTCCACCCCAAGTTGTACATTTCAGGGCATCCTGTCCCACCTGCTCGACCAGGAAGGAGCTCATCTGGCTCCGGTTTGAAAGCCCCGCATCCAGTACCTAGTAGGCACTCAATAAACACGTATTAGCTGGGGGAGCGTTATGAACAGAATGTCTGTGCCCCCCTATTCATATGTTAAAACCCTACCCCCAGTTCAAAGGTATTTGGAGGTGGGGCCTTGGGTGGTGATTAGGGTTAGAGGAGCTCATGAGGGCGGGGCCCCGATGGTGGGATTAGTGTCCTTACCAGAGGAGAAAGAGAGCCAGCAGCTCCCTCTCTCTGCCACATGAGAGAGGACTCAGCCAGAAGGTGGCTGTCCCTGAGCCAGGAAGCTTGTTCTCACCAGAAACGGAACCCGCTGGCACCTTGATCTTGGGCTTCCCAGGCTCTGGGGGGAACGGGTGTCGTTTAAGTCGCCCGGACAATGGGACTTTGTTGTGGCCACCAGAGCTAAGGCTCAGAGACAGGGGCGGGGCAGGGGGAGGAGCCTGGTATATGCAGGGTGCCAACAGGAACTGAATGAATGAACGAATGAATGGGCTCAGGGATGCTGAAGGGATGAGCCCTTGGGACGGGCTCACTTCGTGGGCTGTGTAGTGGGGCGGTGGCGTGGACCCAGCAGGCAGCGCCGGAGGGGCTTGGGAGGGCCTGGGGCTGGAGGCCTGGACACTTGTCCAGGGAAGGACTGTTTTTGCCTCCAGGCTGGGGTCCTAGTCTAGGAAGGGGATCCCTGAGTTGGTGCCTCACGGGGGAAGAACAGCTGAACTCTACGTGCCCCAGTTCACAGCTTCACGCTAGAAAATACCCCAAAACTAAATGCCCCAGCTGGAGAAAGCGCTGGGTAAGGTAAGCCATGAACCCATTAACTATGTTCATAAAAGTCCCAGGAAAATTTAGGAGGAGGCACTGAAATAAAGTAACATTCGTGGAGAAAGACAGACCCAAGTGGTTCACAACAGCAACATGGGGACACGTGTGGACGATGAAGCGAGGGCGTGAAGAAACGGACTCGTCAGGTTAAGGGAGGATTGTTTTTCCTCATGGCCTTGAATTGTTTTTTAAGTTTTCTGCATCATTTCAAACGGTTTTAGTCGACTGTTGGGAATCTACAACATCCAAAGAATATTCCAGATGTTTCCACTACTGTCTCTCCAGCAAGAAGAGAGCCCAGGGCTGGGGGCGACGGTCCCCCACGAGCGGCCTGTGGTTGGCACCTGATGTCACCCAGTGACATCACACGGCTGGGTGACGTCCAGGCCAGCGCTCACTGAAAGGCTGGGCCCCGGGGTGGACTGCGCCTGAGACCCCCTTCCTCTGTCCCAGTCGGACCTTGGACTGGCAGTTCCAGCCGGGGCTTCCCGTCACCAAACTTGTTTTCTTTAGGAGGGAAACACGATCTCTCTCGGGCACAGAGCTGGAAGAGCATGCAAATCAGCCTAACAGTACCCGTTTTGTGCGTTCTTGTCTTATGCAAAACCTCCTCCTTCCTTCCCACCTCCTGAAATAAATTAGTCATCCCCGTAAACTGCTGGGGGGTGCCCAGGAGGCGAACGTGCGGGATCGGGGTGGGGGGAGGTCAGGGAGTGGGGCTCTGGGCCAAATGGGATAAAAATGTCCGACACTGGCCATCCGTGCTTTCCACCCGGTGACGGGGGGACATGCTGGAGGCCCCCACGGACCTCCCCGGTCTCCTCGGCGGCCACCAGATGGCGGCACACACAGGCCCTGGGACCCGAGTGTGGACCTGGGCCGGCTGAGCTCACTACCACACCCGAGTCTCCCCACCTTCCAGGGTCACATCTAGGGGGCCGTGAATTTGACTTTTGTTCTCCAAGGTGGCCTCTGCAAGGACAGGAGCGCCTCTCTAAGAGGGTCTGCAGCCGGTCTGCAACCACCTGCTTCGTAGCAGAGTGCCTCCTGGCTGGGGACGCCAGACTAGTGGAAGGAGGGAAGGAAGGAAGGAAAGAAAGAAGGGAGGAAGGAAAAAGAAAAAAACTACAGAAAGAGGGTCTCGATGCAAAATCAGTAAATGTTTCATTTCAACTTTAGTTTTTAAAATGTAATAATCGAGCCACCATTTTCTTTTCATCCAGATGTTCTTCACACTTCCCAGAGAGCGAGGCCGCGCGGGAGCGGGAGGGAGCCCCGGGTTAGAAGCGAGTGGGGAGCCCCGGGCTGCAAGGCTTTGATAAGCAAATACAGCCCGGCTCGCTCGCTATTGGCTGCCCCCTCGCCGCCAGATTTTGACAAATAATCAGATTGAAAATCAGGGAGGGGAATAGGAGGGGGGAGAAGCAGTGAGAGAGAGAGAAAGAAAAAAAAAGGAGAAGTATCTATTTGTGCAGAGAGTCACAAAGTTGACGGAGTGGAGCGGTGAGCTTCCCGCGGCACTGGACGGGCAGGACGGGGGACAGGTGAGTGCGGAGCAAGGGGGCCCTGCCTGGTCTTTTCAGGTCGCCCGTCTGGCTTCCAGGCGGGTTCCCTCTTCCCTGTGGCAGTTGTAGAAATAGTGAGGGGAGCTGCAAAACTCCCTCATGGGACCTGGCTTTCCACCGCTGAGCCGGGGGCGAGGCGGGGGCGGTGAGGAGCCGCCGTGAGCCCGCACTGAAACGTTACCACCCTTTTCAAAACTCAGCCCGAGCTGACGGATATCACCTGCGCGCACGGTGTCATACCCACACTGGGGCTGTCCCCGGGACCCAGGCAGGGCACAGTGTGGCGTGGCATGACACGGGCTGAGGACCTGAGTTGGTGTCCCCTGTCAGGCACAAACTGTCCAGTCCTCTGGGCGCTGTCAGCCCTTCTTTGTCTGTAAGTAAGCCCGGAGACCAAGAGGCCGCGGAAGGGAGTTCTACATCCGCGTCCCACCGTCCCCGAGTGCCCCAGCACTGAGAGTGGGGTGCCCTCCCACCCGGAGCCTGCTGAGGGGACAGGGGTGGCCGCCCCCTCCACCTCTCCCCCAGCCTCCAGGAACAGTCGGACTGTAGATGGGGAACTGATGTCACAGCCTTTCCCACCTTTTTGGAGACAAAAACCACGTTGGAGTCAGGGTGCCTGGAGCGAGGTTGCTTATTGGGGCGGGAGTCGGGGGTCCACAGTCGCGGTAGGCAGCTGCCTCTGTGCTTTTTTCTGGGGAGGAGTCCACGGCTTCTGCGAGATCTGGGGGCGCAGGATTAATGGGCAGGCCCTGGACGTGGAGCTGGCAGAGGTCACCGGCGCTCCTCGCGTCCTGGGCTCCTGGCTCCATCCCGCCAACCGGCAGGTGGTGAGAAGAGACTTTCGGTCTCAGGCAAGCGGCTGGTCTCTTGTGCTCAGGGCTGGTGCCCAGGGACTCTGCGGATGAGGACATGAGGGAGGTCCCTTCCGACTCAGATTTTGGGACCGTTATGCTGGTTTCCCTGCAGAAAGTTCTTGGAGAATGTCAGAAAGCCACTGGGGTTTAGGTGGGATGGATAGAGCCACTCAAAACAGGGGCAGACCTCCTTCTGGAGTCTTTTAGGAGGGCCGGGTGGTCTTGCGAGGGGTGCTTAGTGGAAACCACAAGGGCTCCCTACGGGTCTGGGGCCAGATCACCAGGAAAACAGCCCGGTCGGATGCGACACGTCGCTGGGACCCGGCCTCTCCGCCCTTTTCAGAAACAGTAGAAAACCTTACGGCTCTCGTCCTTAGTCTAGAGGCAGGTTTTTGGTCATTTGTTTCCAGGAACCCAAGCCAGTGGGAGCTGCTCTGGCCTCATTCAGTAATGCTCTGGTCCTGCCTTATCCACTCAGTTTTGGTTTTATTGAGATGCCATATACCTAACACGAAATTGACCGTTGTCAGTGTGCAGTTCACTGGCATTAATTACATCCACATGGTTGTACAGCCACCACCCCCATCCATACACAGAACTTGGTTCGTCTTGCAAAACTGAAACTGTGTATTCATTAAACAATAACTCCCCGTTCCCCTCCCCCAGCCCCTGGTGACCACCGTCCTTCTGGTCTCTATGAATTTGCCTCTTGTAGATACTGCATATAAGGAGACTCACAGTGTTTGTCCTTCTGTGACTGACTTGTTTCACTCAGCGTGATGTCCTCCAGTTCCCGCCACATTGTAGCAGGTGTCAGGAGTCCCTTCCTTTTTAAGGCTGAATAATATTTGGCTGTAGGTAGATGTCGGGTTTATTCATCAACCATTGATGGACGCTTGGGTGGCTTCCACCTCTTGGTTATCGTGACTGCTGTGGATTGGGGTGGACGGATATCTGTTCGAGTCCCTGCTTTCAGTTCCTTTGGGGATACACCCAGAAATCGATTCGCTCACTTTTGACTTCGCGTTCTCTGAACGTAGGAAGAAACATTTGAGAAGGCCTTCCAAATTTCAAATAAAAATAACGCCCACTCCGTGCTGTGGCCTCTATCGGGACCGCGGCCCACTTCCCCCTCCCTCTACCTGGAAAGGGCTTCTGTTTGTTTGTTTGTGTTTCCCCTGAAGTCGCGCCTTTAAACACAGGGAAGTCCAAAGTGCCCTCTACAGCGGACTCTCAGAAACACCAGCCTTGCCCAACCCTCCCAAAAGGGGAACCCAAGGAATGAGTCTCTGAGGCAAGGTGGGCCAGTCCCTCACGGCCAGGACGGTCAACGGACTGTGAATGGGGTTTGAGAGCGAGAGGGAAGTGGAGAGATCTTAGTCCAACTGTCCCTGATGAGAGACAGGAAAACCAAGCCTCAGGTCAGCGGCCGATGTGGTCAAGCACGAGGTCACAAAATCAGACTCCGAAATCCCAGGCCTGCTGCTCCGATTACGCCTGGACGCTGGGGTGCAGGGTCCCCCGCTCCCGCCGGTTTCAGAAGTTTCGGCCGAGATTCTGGTTCAGGGTCGGGGACCCTCTATCGGGACTGGGGGTTTTTAAAGAGATGTTAACAGTGAGTGTCTTTCCGGCGTCCGATACCATTGAGGTCTCCGTCTCATGAAGAAATCTTCGCCTTCTTTCACAATCTCTGCTCTGAGCTTTTCTCAGAAGGGTTCCTGTGAATCAAAACGGCGCGGCTGCCGTTAATTAAACTACCATATAGGCGATTGGTTCCCGTTTTTTTTTTTTTTTTTTTTTAAACTCAGGTAACAGAGGTCAAAAGGAAGTTCTCCGGGTGCGGCGGGCTGCAGGGTGAGCTCGCGAACCCCACAGAGTGGCATTGTTGTGTCGACCTCGGCCTCCTTGGGGTCTAGGCCGGAGGAGAGACCAGAGCTTCGCAAAGAAAATCTGTTCTCTTGCCTGCCTCTCACCTAAACTCTTTAGGGCCACTCTGGGGGCCTTCTGAGTTCTGGAAAAGACGCAAAGATCGGGGGGATTGGATCATTCCAGCCTCTTGCGCCAGCAGCAAGCCTCCCTCCGCTGTCTCCATCTTGGGCTGTAGGTGCCACAGGCACGGTGTCCCAAGCACCTGGCCAGAGGTCAAGCGCTGGCAGCATCGGCACACAGGCCTGACCTGGCTGTGGGGCTCTGGCGGGCCAGTCTCCTCTTTCGGGCTCCGTTTACACCTGGGACCTGGGAAGACAGTCACTGCTCCCCCTGCCCCACGGGTGTCAGATCGGGTGACATACTGCACCCCAGGGGGCTTTAAACGCAGTCTCGTTTTCCTCCTTGCCTGTCTGCTCCATCCCCTCCACGCTAAGTACCCACCCAGTGGTCTGGCGGTCAAATGCGCTGTGGCCTGGGGCTGGGTGGCCGCGTCCTGCCCGCTCCACCCCGTTCGGCCCTGGGATTGCGAGCCCAGCTCTCGGTCCCAGCTTTCCTCTGTGAAACGGGGTTACAGCGCCTCGGCTCGCGGGTCAGGGCTGACAGAGCCGAGACGAAGCAGATCGGGGCGTGAGGGTCTCCCGGAGTCCAAGCACAGCAGTGCTGGCACCTGCCTTCGGGGCTAGTTGCTTGACGAATAAAACAATGTGAGAGAGAAAAATCTTTTGATAGATAGACCATGGCCCTGGGAGGCTCACCCAGGGCATAGGGGTCTCCTCCCAAACGGCCCAGGGTCTGGTCTCCATTCCTGCAGCCCAGAGCTAGAACGGGGAAGGAAGGGGGCTGTGGGGAGCCCTGACGGGGGAGGGGAGGAGACAGGAAGAAGACTGTCCCTGGGAGATAAGGCCACCGCGGGCTACCTGACCGATTGGCCAGGCTGGGGAGCCCTGGCAGGTCAAAATCTGACATGGCCTTCAAGTCCGGCCCCTTCGTTTCAGAGCCCAGCAGGGGAGGGACCTGGAGCCTGGCCCTTCTCCTTCTGGGCTTGTCCCCATCCTCAGAGTGTGCCTGCTGCCAACTGGCAGTGGGCATGCGACGAGATGGGACCAGACAGCACACCCGCCCTTCTGACCCTTCTCCCGCGGGCTGAGACGCCCACGGCCCTCACCCAGCCCTCCCTGCAGCCTGGGCTCCATGCCAAGCACTTCCCCCACACTTGTCTGTAATAAACAAAAGTCCTTTCTTGCCCCCGCGATCTCAGGAAGCTGGGCTGTGACCCCATTTAGCAGATCTGCACACTGAGGCACAGAGCAAGGAGGGCCGGCCCCCGGGGCAGGGCGGCTGCAGCCCAAACTCCTGAGGCCCCTGGGGGCTCTGGGCACAGCTGGGGGCCCTCTTCTGCCTGGTCAGGGTCATCACCTGGGTGACTCCCAGGTTTGCTCTGAAGGCAGAGAGAACTCCAAGCTGCCCTCTCTAATCTTCCTCTTGCAGATTGCTACAGGCCAGGGCCTTATCGCCCCCGCCCCCCACCCCACCTCTGGTGTTCAGAACAGTGGGATCCCTTTCCCGCGCTTGGTCCTATCTGCCTTGCAGCCCCGGGGACGGGGGGCTCCTCCCCGAGACCTGGGTGCCCCAGCTCGCAGAAAAGGGAGCAGGCCCAGAGAGGTTAAGTGTCTGCCCCAAACTGCACAGAAGGTGAGCCGAGATTCTAACCCAGGGGCCTCTGATCCCACACCCTTGCGGAGACCACCCCTGCCTGTGACCTCTGGGGGCTGAGCCAACCAGGATGCCACGCAGCTCCCTGGACATGGGCCCACGGGGTGTCACCTGTGGAGACCCCCCCCCCCTTCCTCCACTGCTCCCGGGGCAGCTCAGGTGCGCGGGCGGGAGCGGCTGGTCCTGGGGCTTTCTAGAGGTTGGCGCGTTCGTGTCCTACCCAGGAGTAGTGAGGGATGTTGGGATTTACAGCTGCTATAACCAGGTACCACCAACCCGGCGGCTGGAAACAAGGCCGGATGCCCTCAGGGTTCAGAAAGCCTGTGAAGCCGAAGTCAAGGTGTCGGCAGGGCTGGTCTTCTGCGGGTCCTGGGGGAGCGCGTTTCATGCCTCTCTCCTGCCTCTGGCGGCCCTCAGAGGTCCTGGGCATCCGTTGGCTTGTAGCCGCATCACCCCGGTCTCCCCCTCCCCGGGGGCACTCTCCCACGTGTCTCTATGTGCCCCAACTCCCCTCCTCTTATAAGAACATAGGCATATTGGGTTTGGGGTCCACCTCGATCCAAGGTGACCTCCTCTTAACTTGCTCACATCGGCAAAGACCCTGTTTCTAAATAAGGTCGCGGTCACAGGTTTTGGGTGGACGCTGTTCGACCCAGGACAGCGGGTTCTGGCTCCAGGAGGGGGCTCGACAATGCAGTGGATTACTGTCCTCCTGACGGTCCTTTGCCTCTGCCTCTCCCGTGCAGGCGTGGGGCGCACGGGGACAATGCCACGCTCCTTCCTGGTGAAGAGCAAGAAGGCTCACACGTACCACCAGCCCCGCGTTCAGGACGATGAACCAGTCTGGCCTCCTGCCCTGAGCCCGGGTAAGTGAGGGCCCAGGCCAGGCCCCACTGCCCGCCGCCCGCCCCCGCCGCCCAGCCCCCATCCCGCGTGGCTGCCGCAGCTCCTGGCCCCCACTTCCAGGTCTGGGAGCAGGAGGAGCTCAGTCCGTGTCGCTGAATGGCCGAATGGCTGAATGAATGAATGAATCAATGCCCCATCTCTCTGAGCCCGGGGGGACAACCAGAGCTCAGAGTACAGCTGGTCCTCAGTGGCCGCAGATGAGGACGCGTGGGTCCTAAACGGGGTCCCATCTATGACTGAGTGTGGTGCTCCAAAACACAGAGACGGGTCCAAGAGTTCTCCAGGGGGTCCCCTCCTGGCCGCCAGGCGGCTTCCCCACCTGTGCGGAACCACCGAGCACGAGCAGCCAGAGGTGGCAGCAAGCCCGCGTCTCCGGGTCCCCCTCCTCCTGGGGAGGAGGTCCTGCCCCTGGCTCCCTCCCAGGGCTGCAGCCAGTGGCGCTGATGGTCTTGTCTCCTCACAGTGACCAGGGACCAGGTGCCGAGCAGCGACCCTGTTCTCAGCACTCTGTCACCGAACCAGTGCCCAGACTGGACCGACCTCAAACAGGAGCCAGGGCTGGAGCTGGACCAGAGCTTGACCCGCGCGGTCTCGGAACCAGGTACCTGACCTGAGACCCCTGGCCGTTCCAAGAGTGCAAGGGAGTGGCGTGGCTCCCGGATAAGGGGGCCCCTGGAGTCGTGGAGGCAGGAAGGACCGACAAGCTCGCCTGGATGCTGGGCTCTCGGGCTTCGGCTTGGACCCCTCCTGGATGGGAGCTCATTGCCAGATGAGGAGTGCAGTGAGGGGGTCAGAGGGAGCAGCTGGGTGGGCTGATGAAGTGGCCCAGACTGGGCACTCCGTGGGGGTGGGGCCCTCCGGTCTGGAAGAGCCAAGGAACACAGTGTCCAGGCCTACTTGTTGGGGTCTTACACGCTGTGCCCCCAGCACATGGTGGGGGAGTGGGTGCTCTATGTTTAAGTGAGTCACCCGCAGGCATGTGTCCCCCTCTCCACAGAGGGTCCTGCTGTGATGCCCCAGCCCCAGGATGGGGACTCGCCGCCCTCCGACTCACCCCTGTTCTACAAGCCCAGTTTCTCCTGGGACGTCCTGGCCTCATCCTACAGCCACAGCTACCGGCAGGCCCCCTCCACCATGCAGTCTGCCTTCCTAGAGCGCTCTGTCAGCCTGTACGGCAGCCCTCTGGTGCCCAGCGCCGAGCCGCCCTTGGACTTCAGCCTCCGCTACTCCCCGGGCATGGACGCGTACCACTGCATTAAGTGCAACAAGGTGCGTGGCGGCGTGTGGGCGGGCGTCTCGTGGTCCGCGGGCCTCGCTCTGCCTCCGCCCCACCTCCGCCCCCAGCACGCTGGCCACAGTGGGGCTTCAGAGCTGGGCATTCCCTGTGCATTTGGGTCCCCGGTGGGATCGAGGACCCACAACTTTGTCCTCGTCGCCGTTCCTTGAGCCCTGGCCGGGTACCCAGCCCTATGCTAAGCACCTGATGTGCATGAGCCCCGGGAGGCGGAGCCCCAGCTGAGGTTCAGAAGGGCTACGCGCACTTGCCCAAGAACTCGTAGCAAGTAGGCCTCGGAACCAGGTTCAAACCCAGCTCCGGGCAACTTTGGTTCTTAACCACCAGTGCTCCCCAGAGGCCTAGGAGGACCTTCCAGAGTCCCTCAGGCCCCAACCTGTACACAGAAAAGCCAGCCACACGGGGAAGGGGACCGGCCCAGGACGCATAGCACATGCCCGCAGAATCGGCAATCTAGAGCTCCTTCTGTACGCCCCCAATCCCCCAGGGAGGCTGGAGATGCGCGAGGGCAGAGTTGGGGGTGGGGCGGCCCGGGGACCCAGGCCTGGCTCCGCTCTGCAGCCCTGTGGCCTCACGCCCCGCCCCCGCCCCCAGGTCTTCTCCACCCCACACGGGCTCGAGGTGCACGTCCGTCGCTCCCACAGCGGGACCCGACCCTTTGCCTGTGACGTCTGCGGCAAAACCTTCGGCCACGCAGTGAGCCTGGAGCAGCACACACACGTCCACTCCCAGGTGGGCAGCTGGCAGAGCCTAACACCCCGGCTTCCCCTCCTGTCCCATGCTACTCCCAGGAAGCCCAGGGGCACATAGATTGGGGGGAGGTCTCTCACTACCTGCCTCCCTCATCCGAGTCTCCAATACTCACTCTTAACACCCTTCACTCCCTGATGGACCCAGTCGGTTTCGTGCACAATTGGAAGAACCTCTTGGCCACAGCTGCTTTCCGGGGCAGCACGGTGTCTGTGACGCTCAGAAATTACCCTGTCCCTTGGGGGTCAGGGCAAGTGTCCTCACCCTGGCATCTGAGAGTCAGGCTTAAATGTTCACCTCGACCCATGTAGCCCTACCCGAGGCAGGAGCCCCTCTCCAGCACTCCACTCTGGAAAGGCACCCGCAGCTGGCCCGAGTCAACGTGAAAGCCCCGGACGGGGGAAGCGGGAGCGATCACGGGAGCGATCACGGGAGCTTGCATTCGTGAGCACGAGCCACGTGCCGGTGCTCTGCCTCGAGCCCTCCCGACGATGCTCCAAAGTCGTTCCTATAACTGTTCCCATGTGCAGATGAGGGAACTGAGTCTCAGGGAGGTTAAACAACTTGCCGACGGTCACGTGCCTAGTAAGAAGCAGAGGCCAGACTCTTACCCAAACCACAGCGCAGCCCATGACGGCCCCCGCCTCGGGAAGCTCACTCTGGGTTTGGGGGCCCCCTCCCCCGCCCCAGAGCGATTCGTCCACCAGTCAGCCAATAAGCATGTACTTTGTTTGGGATACTGTGAAAATTACAGGGAAAAATCCCACAGGAGGTCACCCAGACCCCAAGCCTCAGCCCCTCCTCGGGGGCAGGAATGGGGGACCCTCGGTCCTGCTTCCCCAGGCCCTGTCCTTGAGGCCACCCCAACGGAGTGTCCTGTTCCTCAGGGGATCCTGGCCAGGTCCAGTCCTGCGCGCAGCCCGGCAGTCCCGGGTCGCGAGGCCCCGCCTGCGCCTGACCCCCCGGGGCCTCGTTTCCCCCGGCAGGAGCGCAGCTTCGAGTGCCGGATGTGTGGCAAGGCCTTCAAGCGCTCATCCACCCTGTCCACCCACCTGCTCATCCACTCGGACACACGGCCCTACCCCTGCCAGTTCTGTGGCAAGCGCTTCCATCAGAAGTCCGACATGAAGAAGCACACCTACATTCACACCGGTGAGGCCGCCGGCCCTGCACTCCACCCTGCCCAGCCCGTGACCCTGGGCCAAGCTGCCCGGGCACAGGCAGGGCCCCCGCGCACCCCCACCTTTCACCGTTGGCAGGTCCAGGCTTTAGGACGGTGGGATCAAGTTACATGGGGGGCTCCCCTCCATCAGGAGGGCTGGATGCAATGTGTTACTTAAGCTATCCTGACACATAGAGAAAATACCGGCAGGAGACAGCATAAGTCAGCAGTGTAGGGCTCTGGGTACAGGTGAGACTAGCAGGTGACTTTTTCACTCATTTCTTCCTCCATTCATTCACTCATTTCTTCATTCACTCACTCATCCCTTCCCGCATTCATTCATTCACTCCTTCCTTCACTCACTCACTCATTCATTCATTCCTCGGCTGCTAGCTGAGTGCCTATTTTGTACCAGGTTCTGTGCCAAGAGCTGTGCTAGCTTGATAACCTAGATGGACCCAGTCCCTGCCCTAACCCGGGTACAATCCGGTGGAGGAGTGGGCCTCAAAGTGAATGCAGATTGACAGCGAGATAAAACAAGAACATTCTGGAGAGCCTATGCAGGGTGTTGGGGATGCAGGCCCTGTGTGCACGGCCGTGACCCAATCTCTGCTGCCCCGCAGGTGAGAAGCCACACAAGTGCCAGGTGTGCGGGAAAGCCTTCAGCCAGAGCTCCAACCTCATCACCCACAGCAGGAAGCACACGGGCTTCAAGCCCTTCAGCTGCGAGCTCTGCACCAAGGGTTTCCAGCGCAAGGTGGACCTTCGGCGGCACCGCGAGAGCCAGCACAACCTCAAGTGAGATGGTGCCTGCCCCTGGTCCCTGGCCCGCCTGTCCTGAGGTCCTGTCGCTGGGAGGGAGGCCAGTCTCACGCACCCAGATCCCCGGTCTCCAGGAGGCAGCGCTGGACGGGAGTCTTCCAGCTTGTTTTGAGACTCACAAAATTGCTGTGTGACTTTGGACAAATGGTTTTCCCTCTCTGGAATAACAGTCTCCTGCTACACGGTGCATGAGCTGAGCTGAAGGTGTAAAAACTTGGGTGCCTCCCCCAGGGCCGAGCCCGGAGGGCCAGAGTAGCCGCGCGTCTGCAGGGATGCCGTGAACAGACCAGAGCTGGGACCCACAGAGAGACTCCCTGGTGCCTTCTGCCCACCATGCTGGCATCTCGTCTCCTGGTTTTAGGGGGCGTCTTTCAGGCTGCCGGATGGTCAAATCAGAGGTGCCTCCTGCCCTGGGAGGTGCCGAGCACCCCTCTGCTTCAGCCCTTCCAGCTGGCACTTGGCTGGCCCCGGGGCAGGCGGTCCACCATTAGACCCTGGGGCTGGGGAAACCAGCAGTTATTGCTGTCAAGTGCCTCTTCCCCTCGACTGCTGTAAATGGAAATAAAGACACAGATTTATTTACATCGGACCAGTGTTTATTAAGTGCCTACTGGATGCAAGCCAGCGTACAAGGCTTTGGGGACAAGTTGGGGGGAGCTTTGAAAAGCAGCAACGGCCACATGGTTGCCCTCAGACAGGCGGGGGCACGAGTACCCAGACCAAACGGATGGGGGCTGGACCAGGAGCATCGGACACGGTGCAGCAAGACCACAGGGCAGGGCCCGGTCAGTGCAGCGGGGGCTGAGCTCTGGGGCTTCACGCAACACAAATTCCTCCTCTCACAGTCCTGGAGGTTCGGGAACCCGATAGAAGTCCTGGGGGCCAAACTCAAGGTGTCAGAGGGCGCATTTTCCCTGGAGGCCCCAGGAAACTGGTCCCTCCTCTGACCTCGGAGGCCGCCGCGTTCCTCGGCTTGTGGTCACTTCCTCTACCCACCAAGGGCAGCTTACCCTTGCTTCCCCTCCATGTCGTTCTGTTGTCACCTCCCCGACTCCCTCTTGTAAGGACCCCTATGATCACATGGGGCCCACCTGGCTAATCCCGGGTAAGCGCCCCACTTCGAGGTCCTCCCATCATCACTGTGGTAGGCTGAGCGACGGCCTCCAAAGGTGACACCCGCGTCCTGGCCCTGGGACCTGGCACTGTTAGCCCACACGGCAAAAGGCGCTTAGCGGGCGCGATTGAATGAAGCTTGGTGCCCCCTTGCAGGCTGTGTGTCTTGGGGCTGAGCTCCTCCTCCGTAAAATGGTGAGCGTGATGTCCAACCCTGCAGGTTGCGGGGAGGGCTCCCGGGGCTGTACAACGGTGAGCTGCACACGGCAAGTGCAAGGCCTCCTCCCGCGGTCACTCCGGCGCGAAGTCCTCCTGCCTCTGAGCGCTGAGCAACGCGGGCTCCTCGCTGACGGCTCGGTGCCCGCTGAACCTGGGCTGGCAGTCACCAGGGGGTGACTTTCCCCTTTGCTGGCAGGTGTTTCTCTGGGCTCCAGCTCTCAGCACCAAGCCCAGGCCTGGCCCACAGCAACGGCCGCTCTAAACGAGCCACGTCCAGGTACTGAGCCGGGCCTGCGGTTTCCACACGCCGCCTCCAAAGAGGTGTCCCTCTCCCATTTCACAGAGGGGGGCAACTGAGGCTCAGAGAGGTTGGCCAACTTGCCCAAGGTCACAGAGCGGGTGAGCGCGGTGCCGGGACCAGGATGGCTGATTACGGGTCTTGGACTTTAGGTCCCCATTCACCTGTGCCCCGCCCCGGGACACCTGCAAGTGTTTCCTCTGGTTCTCGCCTCTGCTGGGACCCTGCGGGGCTCCGGGGCCCCGTGGGGCGGGAGGCTCCTGGGCCCTGGGTGTAGGCTGGGCAGGACCAGCCTATTGCATACCCGAGGCCCTTCTTGCTCACCTGAGCCAGGGTTGTCCTGCACAAACCTGTCCAGACTGCGGCCGGGGTGAGGGGGCGGGGTCGGGGTCTGGGATTTGTGTGGGAAGGCGGTCTGGCCCCCTCAGCAGGCCTGGCCCCTGCAGTCAGAGGAAGAGGACCTCCAGCAGCCAGCGGCCCAGAGCTGCCTCAGCGCTGGAGACCAGCTGCTCCCGCCACCTCCTGTCCATGGAGACCGGGAAGCCCAGACAGGGGCAGGGACTTGCGCAGAGCCGCACCGCGGGGCTGGCCCTGGAATGGCTCCTGGCCGCGGGGTGAGGGGCCTCACCCTGCACCTTCTAGGTCTGGGGAAGTGTGAGCGTGGGTGCCGGAGACCTCTGTCTCTCTCTCTGTCTCTGTCTCTGTCTCTCTCTCTCTCACACACACACACACACACACACACACACACACACACACAGGAGCTGTTTTGCATGTTCCTTGTTTGCTAAACAAAACCACACCAATATCAGGATTTTAGCCACTTCTGCTGCAGGGCAGGGCCGTGGGCCACACAATGCATCTTTCTTCATCTGCTGAGGTTCAGGGAGGCCAGGGTTTAGCTTGCGGGCCCCTCCACTGAGTGCCCGCAGTGGCGCAGGGTGGGGGTGGGTGGCCTGCAGCCTCAGCAAGCTGGGGGCTGGGTCCCCACTTGCACTTTGCAGAGAAAGGGGCCAGTGTGGGATGAGGTGCAGGGGCTCCATGACATCTGCTTCTCCCCCTCTTCTCCTCTGCCCCTCACAGCTGAAGGCAGTCATTGGGGTTGGGGTTAGGGACTGCTTGGAGTGCCCCCTGCTAGGTTGGCCTGGCCTGGTCCCCACCCCCAGGGGGGTCGCCGGAAGGAGGGGCTGTGGCCACTGGAGGAGGCACCCAGATGGGCTCAGGCTGCGGGGGCGGGGCTCCCTGTCCAAGGCCTGCCCCTTTTTCAGGGTCAGGGGACTGCTGGTCACACTGGGACGGGGGGCCCCACCCAGGAGCTGCAGTGGGGTGCCCCCCACGGCTGGGATTGGAGGGGGCTCACTCACCCTATTCCCCACTTCTCATGCCACTCCCACCTCCTCGTTGTCTGAGTCCCCACCATCTGCGTCTGTGTATGAAGTGGCGGGCAGTGTCCAGCCCTGCGAGAGGACATGGCTTCCCTGTGCCCCACCAGGGCGCCAAGGCCGGCGTGGGGAGCAGTGGCCCAAGCTGTACTACCTGTTAGTGCCAGTGTCACTCGGGGTCCAGGTTTTCTGACCTCCAGTCTAGTGGCCTTTCCACCAGGGCAAAGAATTGATTGCATGACATAGGGGACTTTGCTTATAGGGTGTGACTGGCGGCCTCTGAAGTTGCATGGTGAGGTGGGGGGACCGTCACCCCCCTGAGACTGTCTCGCTGGGCCCTGCGGCTAAGGGCTGGGTGGGTGTGTACAGGGCCACGTGAGGCTTCAGGGTGCTACTGGTGACTCGAGTTGAGCGTCAGTTCACTAAACAGTGAAGACCAGCACCAGTACTTCACTGTTAAAATAAGCTGACCACATTGGGGAGCAGAACGCAACATCTGAATTAACTTTTGGATAAAATGTCCTGTCAGTGGTGGAAGCTTCAGGCTACATCCCCAGGCCCTGTACTCTGTACCCTCCAGCATGGGGGGCATGTGCCCCCCCCAGAGCAGGGCCCACCCCAGCCGGGCAGGTCTCACAGGCCCCAGGACCAGGGGCCTCGAGACACAAACTGGGAGATGCCCAGAGGGAGTCTCCCTGGAAGTCAGAAAAGGATGGAAGTGTGTCTCCCTGGGTGGGCCGGGGCACTGGTGTGTGGCACCAGCCCGTCCCCATCTGCCCAGAGTGCTGGCCTGGAAGGAGCGGAGGGGCTGCACGAGGGAAGGAGGCAGGGCCTGGATGCTGGGACAGTGTGGGGAGTGGAAGGGGCAGGGTTCTGGATTATCCAGAAGAATAGGCTCTCCTCCAAAAAATTCCCTGGAGACCAAACGTGGCTCCGCCCCGCGACTGATCGACTAAAGACTCAGGTCCCAGCCCCTGGTCTTGGCTTAACCTGCACCGCCCGAGACGGGCCCCCGGCCAGTGTGGAAGTGGGTCACTCCAAAGAGAAGCGGCAGGACACGTAGGGGGTGGTGGCGGTGGCAGGGGGTGCAAGTGACACACCCAGAGAAGGACAAAGAACCTGGAGTGGCCAGAAGCACACGAAGCTGGACTGACCAAACGCAGTGGGGCAGAGCATGGCACGGGCAGGGGCAGCAACAGAGGCTCGACCCCCAGGAGAGTCTCCTAAAGTCACCGAAGCCACTGACGGAGCCCAGGGGACATCAGACTGAGCTTTAAAAGGCCACCCCTAGTGGGGGCCCAGCGTGGCCTGGGGAGTGCCGTGGGGGCACCAGGCGCTGGAGGCCCGTTTGGAGGCCGTCAACACCTGACGGCAACCAGCCCCTCCCCGGTTCCCGCTGAGGCTGGCCGTGAGGGGACCCCCGCCCCGCCCCACCCCGCCCCTCTGGTAGGGAGGGCGCAGGAGAACGTCAAGGCCAGACTCCCCCTCTCCGAGGGACTCTGGACAAACAGGAAGGTCTTTCCCATCCTTCCCCCAGCAGGCCCTCGGGGAATGGGCGATGCCATTTCTCTCCGCGCCAGCGCCCCGTCCCCGCCTTTGCCCACAGCATTCCCTCCACCTGACGCGCCCTCTTCCCTCCCCTGGACCCTTGAAGCCCAGCTCGAGTATGTAAATCGTCCACACGTGCTCACCCCATACCCTCCCAGCCGCCCCTGGGAGTCCGAGTCACAGAAATACTCCTGGGCGAGCACACAGATCCGTCTGCCACAGGCCTGTCTCCTGAAGCCCACGAGTCCTGGGGGGAACACGGGAACCGCCCGAAGGCGGAGAGAGGAGACCGGCTGCGCGGCCGAGCACTCGGCCAGGCAGTGGCTGCGCAGCCGTGGGAAGGACCCGGGGCGCTTCCTAAGGGCTGACCCGGAGCGGGCCTGGTGCTGATTCTCGAAGGCGTGCGGCCCTGTGAGGAAGCACAGCACACGTTTGCAGGTGCCGGGAGAAAGAAGTCTGGAGAAAGCCCATCGGACCGACCGCTGAGAGCGGTTGTTTTCTGGGGGCCGGGGAGGAGGGCTGGGTTTCACGCTCTATGCTGTCTGTAAAGGAGACTTGGATTTGTGTGTGTATCCATCTATCTATCTACCTATATATTTTTTTTACTAAAAAAATTGAAGAGAATAGATTTCGCAGAGTAAGTGTGTCACCATAGGAAGCTGTCCGTGATACCCTAAGTGGAGAGCGGTTTAAAAATCAGTATGCACCACGTGATCCCGTTTTCACTTGCACACACGTGGGAGGAAGTTCACAGGATACAGGGCGGCGTATCAACAGTGGCTGAACAACGGGGTTGTGCGTATTTTTTTCTCCTCCTTTTTCAGGGTGGATGTTGCATTTTTCTGCAATGGGCACGCATGATAACATTATCGGTGGCATTAAGAAAAGACTCCCTCGCACAAAGGCATTTCCCTGCCTCAGCGTCTGCCTCTCCGCCCCTCCCTGCTGGCGCTTCAGGTTTCCGCAGGTGACAAGCTCCATGAGCAGGTGCCTTCCTCCTTCACAAGTGCTGGCCGGCTCGTCCCCGACCCGCAACCCCCTGAAGCACCTCCCAGTAGACGCTGGGTTCAATCCTTTGTATCCTGACACTGAGCTAGGGCCCAGCACCTAGAGGGTCCCCCAAAATCTAAGATGGACGTACTACCCCTGGCGCCTCCTTGGCAGGTGGGGTGGGACCCCTAGGGTGGCGTCCCTAGCTTGGGCGCAGTGGGGCGTACCCTGGACATGAGCCCTTCCCAGACACCCAGCTCTCCCTCTGGCCTTGGAGGGTCCAGCTGCGATCGGCTGCCAGCCGGCGGCCTGGCAAAGCCCAGGGCCCAGTGTGGGGGTGGGGGAGGAAGGCAGGAGGAGGGAAATCTGAGGCAGGGGCTGCGCTGAGCAGCGGGGCTCGGGTTTGGACTGATAAGTTTATCGGAGGGTGCCGGCTGCCAACCGTCAGCATGGAGCAGGCCTCTGGGCTCCGGCGGCAGGAGGCTCCCTGCCGATAGCGCCTTCCAAGCGTTATCAGGGCCTGGTGACCCAGCGAGCGGGAGAAGGAGAGCGGGAGAGAGAGACGCTTCCAACCACTTCACCCCAACAACAGATCCGGAGGGGAGAGGACTCCTGAGGTTCCTTAAGGTTGGGGGGCGGCACCATCTACTTCCCAGCCACACCAGCATAGGCCTCTGGGAGCGAGCCCCCTGCAGGCACAGGCTGGAGACCCCGTTCTCCCGGTCCCAGCCTTCCGGACCACGGGAGGGGGCCCAGGCGTCCCAGCTCTTCTGCAAGTCCAAAAGAGAAAGTCCCCTTTTCTGGAAGCTTCTACTCCCCAGAATGCGTGAGGGAAAGCCTGAGGGAGCAAGGGAGAGGACACCTCCCCACCATTCATTCTATGCCACCCCGCGGTGTCAGCGTGAGGACTCGCCTCTGGTTCAGAGGGTCCCTGAATGTCCAGCCTGGCCCTTGTCACTGACCGCTGTCACCTGGGGGGGTCACCACGGGGGGGCGGGGGCGTGATCAGCCCTGCCTCGCGAATGAGGAAACTGAGCCTCAGAGTGAGTGTAGACGAGGGGCAGGTGGAAGAGGACCCAGGAGGCCAGGGACGGAACCCTGGAGGAGGACGGATGGGGACAGCCACCCCCAGCTTGTCATCTGCAAGGGGAGCCCAAAGCACAGCTGCAGGCAGCCTGACCTCGGGGTGGGGACCACCCGTAGTGGGGGACCCCAAGGCCCAGAGGGTTTTCTTGGGGGCAGGGGGCATGGTGGTGGATTAAAAACATTCCTTTTTCTAGACTTTTCCTGGGCTTTCTGTGATTTTTATAATAACCATGTGGAGATTTACGTTTGGTGGGGTGGGGATAGAGAAAGGTAATTTGTTTGTTTTAAGAGGAAGAGAAGGAGCGAGGGTCCCGGCAGGCCGGGAATGCTCAGCCGAGCCCTCCGGCCCAGGAGCCGTCTGCGGGCACTGCCGCCATCCAGCCCCGGGCACAAGCAGAGGCTGGGCTTGCCTGCGTGTGCAGAGCAGGCAGCATGTCCCCCAGGGTCCACGTGACAGGCCGGGTTCGGGACCCTAGGAGAGGCACAAAGGCCACCCTCATGGGTCGGAAAGCACCCATTCGTCAACTCACGTTTTTCAGATGCCTGCCACAGGCCAGGCACCATTCTGGGTGACGCAGAGGAGGAGGGTGCTGGGGAAACAGACAAACGCCGTCCTTCCTGGAGCTCAGTGGGGACACAGAGGAAAAGCAGACAGGGCCAGGACACACGGGGCGGGGGAGGGAGTGGTGTGTCCACATGGGGGTCACCCTTCACAGGGCGGCCAGGGTGGGGCTCACTGAGAAGCAAGAGAGAGACGGGGAAGGGGTGAGCCCTGGCTGGGGTGGGGGGCGGTGCTGGGATGTCGCTCCAGCCCCTACTTGGCCGGGGGGTGACTTTCAGGACTACCCTCTGGGTCTCAGTTTCCCCGTCTGTAAGATAACACCTGTGGTCTTTAGAAATCTCTAGAGTAGCCTGCACACTCCAGGGGCCCAAGATGACCTTGCGTCAGTTCTTGAGTGAGGGAATGGAGGGTGGGGTGGTGACCAGGGTGGGCGGAGCAGGCCTTGCACCCTGGGGGCCTGTAGCCACCAGGAGAGCCCACATGGGGAGCATGGAATTGAGGAAGATAGAAAAGCAGTGCCCGACACATTGTTGCAACCGAGCCCTCTGCCTGGCGCTGCTGATGACGAGCGGGCGTCTCGTATCTAGTGCGCGTTAGCGCCCAGGGAGGGCCAGGCGGCACTGCGAGCCCTTCGCACAATGACCCTCTGAAAGGGGAGGCACGATGGCTTCCCCCGCTTCCCTGATGAGAAAACTGAGGCCAGAGGGGAACTAACCCGCCGGGCCCACTGAAGACTCGCGTCGCCGGTCCCCACCTTCGGGCCCTGATCCCGCTCTTTGCCCACGTCACGCACGAATACACGGAGCTGTTATTGTCACGGCCAACGGCTGTGACCTCGGAGCACAGGTCCGGGGCTGGGTACCCTGGGCCAGCGTCCTCCGTGCCACTGCGTGATGAACAGAACTGGGCCACACTCCTGGGCTGCGCCTGCTGCCAGCTGAGGCCACAGGCGCCAGGCCGAGGCTCGGAGCTATTTCTGTACAGGGTGACTTGGGACTTCCTCCCGGATCTCTTAAAAATAAAAGGGTTATCGTGGCTCAAGCTCCTTCCTCCACACGAGGAGCCCTGACATGATTTCTGGGGAAGGCCGGAGCCCCCAGGCCTCTCTGGGCCCGGCGAGGACTTATCTCCGAGCTCAGCGGGCCAGCAGGAAGGCAGCGAAGCGACCACCGCGGGCAGCTCTTCCTGCCCCAGAAGCCCCTTTTGGGAGCAGCAGGGGATGTGGCCACTGACTCAGGAGCGTCAATCACCCCGGTTCCCCGGGCTGCGGTTGCCCATCGGACTCTGGGGGAATCAGAAATCAGGGGGCAGAGGGTGTTCTGAGGAGGCTTCCGCCGGGCCTCCGCTCCCAGCGCCACCCTATCTCTGCATGTGGCCCACCGTCATTCAGGGCTGCTGGGATGTGTGTCTCCACTAGAGCCCCTGCAGGGGCGGGGGGACAGGGCACCTGAAGGTCAGGCCACTCTGCGGGGGGGTGGGGTGAAGGGTGATGGCCCTGGGCTGCTGTGGCCACCTCTCCCTGCCAGGGTCCACTCGGCCACAGAGAGGGGCCCTGGGCAGCCAGCCCAGCCCCTCTGGGGATTTCCTCCCACCTCACAAGCCCCAGACATTCGGTCCCATGCAGGGCAACTCCTCTCGGGGTTGTCGAGCATTTGCTGGTTGTCCATCCCGGCTTGGGCCCTGAGTGGGGAGGTTCAAGACCCACGAGAGGGACACCTAGGGGACGCTGGGAAGCTGAGAGGTCACCAAGCTCAACCCAGGGTCAGGGAAGTTTTCCTGGAGGAAGCAGACATCTGCAAGATGAAAATAATTTGATCTGTGGAAAGTGCAGTGGTGACCCCACACCAAGGAAACAGCGGGTGCGAGGCCCGGGGAAGTTAAACCCACTGGTCTGCCCCGGCAGCGCTCCGTCCCGCTGGGGAAGCCATGGGGGGCTGCAGGGGTCCCATGTAAAAAGCAGAGGTGGTCTAGCAGGGTCCAGGTTCACCCTGGCTTGCGGTTGCCTCTCAGGGCTGACAAGGTGCCACCTACAGCCCAGCCCTCAGGGTCAGGCCACTGAGCCGAGTGTCCCCAGGGCAGTTTGGCAGAACAGCAATCTTAGCTGGAAACCGTCACAGCCCGGGGCTTCCTCCTCAGCGCCCCTCCGGCCTCAAACTTATCACTGGGCTCCAGCTGCTGTGCCCCCAGCCCCTCCAACCACCTCCCCCGGGTGATTCAGCAAATCTTCCCTCCCTGGGGGGAAAAACAAGGGTGAAAAAAATCACAATGTCAGATTACAGAGCCCCAACTGTAGGACAGGCCCCTGGCAGGGAGATAAGGGACCTGCTCCCCTCAAAGCTCCTCTGGCAGATAACCCTTCTAAGGCAGCAGGGGGCTGCCACAGGTGTGGGTGCAGAGGTCTGGCCTCCAGGAAGTCAGGCCAGCAGACGGGCCGTTGGGTGGCCCAGTGGCCAGTGGTCGGGTCGCCTCGCAGCAAGCCGGACAAAGAGGAAGCACCCTTGGCGGGCACTGGTGTGGTCATCCCACCCCCACCGGGGAGGGAGAAAGAGAAGGGCGGGGGCCTTCTCAGAAAGTTCGCTGGGAGGGCGCCCACAAACAAAAGCCCTCCGCCGGGTCCCTTTGCAAACTGGGCCTGCAAACCGCGCAGCGCCTGCCGTGCTGAGGGCACCAGTCTTCCAGGAGGGAGGAGCCTCCAAAGCCCACTCGGCCGCCCGGCCCCAGGGCACCTCCAGGCTAGTCCTGGCTCTGGACGTGGGCGGAGGCTGCAGACTGGGGCCTCTGGGCTTCCCGGCTTGAGACGGATGGACAGAATGATGGGTTGGAAGCTAGGCCTGGTGCCAAGTTCCGTCCTCCTGGATGAGCCATTTCTCTGCTCTGGGCCCCTTGCTTGTCAGCACAGCGAGAGTGAGAGCCCACCCCCATCACACGCAGCTGTCCTGCGGCATGCACAGGGCAAGCTGGAGCCGCCCCCGGTGGCCTCTGGTTCCCGCTCCCAGGGCTTGGGTGTCCGTGTCAGGTTGGAATGGGGGTGGCTTGGGGACAAGGGTTCACACAGTGCTGGGCACACAGGGCTAAGTGTCTGCCACTTCTCCTCTTTTATCCGGGGATGCCTTCTCAGGTCATTTCTCAGGGAGCCGGCCAGAATGAGGACGGTCAGAATGGAGTTGGGAACGAGAGAGTGTGCTCATGTGACACTGGAGAAGTCCCTGTATTCCTTAGGGGCCTCGAATGCAAAGGGAGGTGGCCAGTCTGGACAAGGCCTACGGTCCCTTTACTCTGGAACTTTGCTAAATACCAGCTGTCCGCTGGGTGTGCGCCTGACCCCAGGTGCCGAGCCAGCGACGAGAGGGGCCAGCAGGGTTCCTGGCGGCAGCGTCCACCGCGGCCAAAAGGGAGGGCAACTCAAGTGTCTGTCGATGGTGGATGGTAGACAAACAGCTGTGGCCCATCCACTGGCGGAACACACTAGTAGCCTCAAAAAGGAAGGGACTTCTGACACTTGCTACGACACGGATGAGCCCTGCAGCCCCGATGCTAAGTGGGATAAGCCAGTCACATAAGGACCGCTACTGTGTGATTCCGCTCACATGAGGTCCCCAGAATAGGCAAATTTATAGAGACAGAAAGTAGAATGGTGGTTGTGCGGGCTGCGGGGAGGGGGAGTGGAAAGTTATTGTTTAACAGGTAGAGTTTCAGTTTTGCAAGATGAGAAGAGCTCTGGGGGAGCACGGCCCCGCGACGGCTGACAGCTGCACAAAGCTGTGAATGCACTTTTAATGCCGCTGAACTGTGCACTTAAAAATGGTTAAAGTAGCAATTTTATTTTCTGTATACTTTAGCACCATAAAAACAAAAGCTGGTGGGTACACATGAGCTTGATGCTTGCTGAATAAAGGCTACAGAGCCGGAGCCCGGCCCCAAACAGCTCATGGTCCAGGGGTAGAGGCAGCAGGAAATGTCCCAAGACTGAGGCCCACAACGGGCAGCAGGGAGGGAGCCCTGGGGAGGCATGAGAGCACCCAGGACTGAACAGCCACAAGGTAGCAGCGTCAGAACCCCTCCCGCCCCCCCTTTCTTCCAGGCTGGCTTTGCCTGCCTCTGGGCCTCCCAGAATGCCGTTCCCTGTCAGACGGCCGTTCCCTCATTTCTTCACCAGGTCAGCCCTGTATGTTGTGTTCCACCCACGTGGCCTACGAGTGCGGAGTGCGGGTGTAGACGCTCCCAGCCCTTGTGCTTCCCTGAGATGCTGAGCGCAATTCTCCTTGAAGAGCCGTGTGCTGTCACCCTAGCACGCTCCCTGGGGGTCCATGCTGCTGCCCCAGCACCCAGCCAATGAACCCTTTGCGATGGATGGGTGGATGGACAGACGGATGGACAGGTGGACAGCAAACAAATTCATGGGTCTGCCCCTTTCCTGCTCCAAGGGGCTGGTGCTAGAGCGGGGGGCTTCCACCACAGCTGGTGTGGATTGTGCATCTGTGTGAGAACTGCTTCCCCACGGACCCCCGCTCCGAGCTGCACCTGGGGGACAGCTGCCACGCTCCAGGGGAGGAAGAGCCCTCCTCCAATCCGACCAGCGTGGAGGCCGTCCACGGGCACCCTCCTCAGCCCAGTGCTTCCCAGCTGACTCACAGCGTGGAACACGGGTGCTAGCTCAGCCAAAGCCGGACCGAACTTGAAGGCACCTCTCCCAAAGGCTTTTTAACCCAAAGGCACACCTGCCCAGGGAGTCGGGGTCTATGTGGAGCAGACGGCGAGTGAAAGAGCGAGCAAGGGACGGTCCGGGAGGACAGGAGAAGGGCAGGGCTAGGGGTGTGGACCCCAGTCGAGGAAGGCGGCCCCCTCTGCTTCCCTTCCCCATCTCTCCTCCCCTTTCCCTGGCTGTCCACCCCGTGTCGAGGTTCCCTCAGCGCCCTCGGCGGCAGACACCCCGGCCAGTCTGTCCAGGGGTCTGGGCCCACGCCCCCTGGCCCCAGTCCCACCGAAGCTGTGTCGCTCTGGGCGCAGTACTCAGGTCAGGTCGCTACAGAAGCGCCCATTCCTTAGCCATCACCGACGAGCGTCTGTCAGTCTCTGTCTGCGAAAGGCACTGGAAACCTGCCAAAGAGACCCTGCCATCAACAATCAGGAGGGTTCCTGGGCAGGGGCTTCTTCATAGTGGGGGTGGACGCCCCTTCTCAGAGGCCACCCGGGCTGAAGGGGAGGACGGGACAAAGGCATCCAGGGTGGGGGAAGGGGTGAACAGCAAGGTTAGGAATTTGGGAGCCGGGGAACAGGTCCCCCGGAATCTGTTAAAGGGCTTGGGTCCCCCCCCTCCACCTCCCCAGCTACGGGGAGCCATGCAGGTCTGAGGCCGCGCGGAGAGGGGCCGCTCTGTGTTTGAGGGAGAGAAGTGCCCCCCTTTCTGGAGTGTGGGGGAGGGGACAGTGATGCAGGCCTGTGATGGTGGTGAAGCCAGACACGGGTGTGTGGGGGGCTGCCAGGGGGCTAGGATGGAACAGCTCTGGGAGCCCTGGCCTCACCCGGGCAGACTGTCAGCGGTGCGGCCCCAGGGGAGGAGTGTTCAGTGCCCGTCTGACAGAATCTCAGAGGCTCCCCTTCCACCTGGCGGCCCCGCCCCGACAGGTAGCCCAGGTGTGGAAGGACAGGCAGCAGTGATTCATGGCTGCACTGGGTTTGCAGAAGGCTGGAAATAACCTAAGTGTCCCTGCGCGGGGCTGATAAATGCATCGTGGCCCCACCACACGGGGAACACTGGGCGTCGGTCTGAAAAAATGAGGAAGTGTGTGCGAGCTGCGGTGGAGCAATTTCCATGGCGGCCGTGGGCCCGCCGGGGAGGAAGGGCCGGGGGGGAGCAGAGCATGGTCGCTTCCAGAGGCCAAAGGGTCCCCATGTCACCTCCAGGGAAGCCCGTGGAGGCAGGGACAGCTATCCACTACGGGGGAGAGAGCAGGACAAGCCCATCTGCGGGTTAGCTGTGGGCTCTTTAAGAGGATGGAGGACACGTATCCGATTCTGTTTCTAGCTAAGCAGATTATCTCCAGAGGCATAAACGAGAAATGGGGAGCCCTCTCACCATCAGAGAAAAGGCAGTCCTCGGCCCGGGCACAGGTGTGGGAGAGAGGCTTTTTCACCGCTGGGCTGGGGTGTCTTGGATCTGGAGCCACAGGAACCTAGGTGCCTGTCCTCCTAAATAAAGACATGCACGGATGTGTTCATGTCAGGAGGGCATGCGAGCTGAACGGGGTGGTGGAAGGGTGGGAAGAGCGATGGACCCCAGATTTAGAAGGTGGAGTCGACCCTGCCCCCACGGAGGAGGCGGGGTGCCCAGGACGCGGGTACTCCAGGAGGGCCCCACATTCCTGGTGCTGCCATTCCCAAGAACGGGGGTTTCTAGAGGGGAGCTGGCATTAACCCGGGGGGCAGCATTTTCCTTTTTTCTCCTTTGACTGTCCGGGAGCCTCCCCACCTCCCTTTTGGAGAAATTGTGCGTCCTCGCCAGTCTCGGGGGGAGGGCACGTCCCAGGGCCACCCCTGCCTGTCTCAGGGAGCCCTGGGCTCAGAGGGCTGCACGTCACCCCCAGAGCCCTGGGCCCCCCGTTTCCCCCAGCAGCCTGGTGAGGCTGCCCCCGCTAAGGATCCGGGAATTCTTCGGGTGACTAAGATATTCTGTGTCATCACCGAGGGGGGTGGCCGCATCCACATGTCTGTCACCTCACTGAACTATGCACTTAAACTGGGTGTGTTTTACTGTGCGCAAGCTGCACCTCAATAAAGTTGACGTAAAGTGCATGTACACACGCTATATGCACAGACACACACGTACGTCGTGATAACAACAACACAAAAGGCAAGAGGGGTCTCCACGTGTCCTTCCACTGCCACGGACACGGTAAAAATGCTGATTTATATTTAACTTTAATAAGTGAAGGACTCATCTTATAATTTCCAGGGTAACCAGTAAAAGGCAAACAGAATAATAAAATACAATGAGCATAAAGGGGGAAGAGAAAGGGGAGGGAAAGGACACAGAGGAGACGGGGCGAATAGAAAACAAAGAGTAACACGAAAGCCTTAGATACAGGGTGAGCGAAAGGGGGTTTACAGTAGTGAGCGTGCGAAAGAGTTTATTCTTATATTAGTATTTATTTATTATTGTATTATTTTCCACACAGACAACTGTAAACTTTCCCCACCCTGCATATCAGCATTACAGTCACTATACAAAACAACTCAATACTCCAGTTCAAAGACAAAGGATATTAGACAGTTAAAAAACACACACACGACTACATCCTGCTTACAAGACACAGACTTAAAATACAAGGACACAGAAAGACTGAAAGTGAAAGCTGGAAAGAGATATATCTCGTGAAAACATTAACCCAAACAAATCTCTTCCAGCAATATTAATATGACACCATTCAGGCTTTCCTAGCCATAAAAAGAACGTTTTGTGATTAGAGGGCTACTTACCAGGAATATGTAGCATGTCTGAATTTATATGTATGTAACATGGACCTCAATGGTAAACAAAGCAATATTGACAAAAGAGGAGAAACAGGTAAATTAGCAATCATAACGGAAAATTTTAGCACATTTTCGTGGAACGAGCAGATGCACACACACACACATCCAGAAGGATCTAGAACACGGCACCGGACGCCTGCAAAAGGCATGTCATTTTCTGAAGTATCTGGAACACGTAACAAGGCTGACAGCATGTCGGGCCATAAAGCAAGTCTTAACACATATTAAAGGAAGGGTTGAAACCATAGGCAATCTGTTATCTGACTGCGGTGGAATTAAGCTAGAAGTCAATAACTGATAGTTTTACAATTCCCCAACTTCTGGATATTAACCAATAGACCTCTACATAACCCACACATCAAAAAAACCAAAACGAACGACCACGGTGGTTGGAAACATCTCACCTGCGCAGAGGCGAAGGGGCGGGGAAAAGAGAGGCGGGACCATTTCGGGTAGCACCGGCGTTAGAGACCCTGGGAGAAGTTTCACTTGCAGTAGGAAATTGTGTAAAACAGCTGATCCAACCATAACAATGAAAACACAGGGTGGGCTAAAACTATAAAGCTTCCTGGAGCGAATACTTCCATGAACTTGAGACACGAAAGGGTTTCGCAGGACACCGTGCAGGAACTGTAATCATAACGGGAACAGGGGATTCCGAGACACAGGCGAGTACTCTACTGCTTCGTCTGGGCAGAGGTCACCGGTTGGGGGGTCACCTGGCCACGATTCATCGAGAGGCACACTCTCCCGTGCTTTCTGATCTGCACGTTATCCTTCCATTAAAGAGTGAGCTTTTCAAAAAGAGAGTGACGTACCCACCACCCACGGGGGGAGGAGCAATAGAGAGTTGGGGTGGGGGAGTCAGAGAAGGCAGCCCACACCCCCAGCGGGAGGTGGCGAGGAGGTGTGGGGTGGGTTTTTTCACCCTGCAAAACTGAAACCGTCCCCAAAACATTTGTCCTCCTCTCACCCCAGGCCCTGGCAGCCACCGCCCCACTTTCTGTCTCTAAGCATTTGCCTTCTCCGGGGCCTCCCATAAACGCCACCGTACTGCATCTAGTCCTCCGCATGTCTGGCTTATTTCCTTGGCAGAATGTCCCCCAGGCTCATCCATGTTGTAGCAGGTGTCAGAATTTCCTCCTTGTTTAAGGCTGAATAATATTCCATCGTGTGGACAGATTGCTCTTCCTTTACCCACGCTCCCTACAGCCGGCCGGACCTGAAAGGGAGCAGGCTGCTGACCCTGCACGGTCGGGCGTCTTACGGAGGCTCTGCTCCCCGCGCTGCAGCCCACTTCTCTCCCTCCGCGGCCCCTTTGCCTTTTCTTCCAGGTGTCATGGGCACTGATGAGCGCCAGGTGGCGGTGTTGCCCACGAGGACGCTCTGTTGCCATCTGGTGGTCGAAAGTGAACACTACCGTCCTCCCTTCCGTCCTCAGGATGCAGCGAGAATCCAGTCGGGGTTGGGAAATATTGAACCCCCCACTGGGTGCTTCATAGCCTGATCAGTGGCGCAGGAAGGCATAGTCAGATTTTGGGGCCCAGAGAAAGAATTTTCCAGAGCCCTTCTTGCCCTCAGTTAATAAAGGATCACTAACCCCCCCTTCTTCATTTCCCCACCAAAGAAGCGGTTGCCCAACCAGGATTCAAACCCTGAACGAGTCAGACGTGGGGTTATCAGGCTGCTTCCCCAGCCCGCCCCGTGGGACTCGGCCCTGCCAGTCAGCTAGCAGCCCCTTTCCAAGGCCCTGGGCACCTCTGCAGACAGGACTGCTGTGTCTCAACCAGGGACCCGGGCAGAGACTCAGCCGGATGCTGGGACAGCCAAGAGCTGGACTATGCCCCTCCTTAGTGCCTGGGGACGGGAGCAGTGTGTGGAGGGGGGCTGGAGGTGCCAGCCGCCCCTCTCACTCCTGCCCCAGGTGGCTGGCTGCGCAGGATGGAGAACTCATTTTGTGACTCCCCGGGGTCACATCGGGGCAACGCTGCGGCAGGGCTGACAGCCGGAAAGCAACTGAACGCACACTGGGCTTCGCTTCTCCTCCTGGCCTCCTCCCTCGGCCTTGCTCAGATGTTGTTTCATTTGCCTGCTGCCTGCCTCCACTAGTCAGACGGGCTCTGCCAGGGCGGGGGCTCGCAGGCCGCTGCGGCATCGTCGGAGCCCAGCACAAGGTCCCACACGTGGTGGACACCCGGGGGAGCGCTTGTTCAAGGACTTGGTGCAGCGCAGCCACCCAAGCTTCGCGTGGGGCACTGAACACTTCGCTGGGTTGACAGGGCTGTGTCAGCACCTCAGAGCGAGCCCCCAACCTGGGAAGATCTCATGAAAGGGCTAAGGGGTGGGGGAAGGGGACGATGACTGTTCGCCACCCAGTGAATGGCTTCACATAACTCGAGAGAAGAAAAACCGCCCACTCATGATAGAAAACGACCTGACTCAAAAACCGATCCCGAAAATCCTTTAGAAACTCAGGGACTCTGTCCTCCAGTGTTAGTGTCCTGTGGCTGCTGTGACAGATTCCCATAAACCAGGTGGCTTCAAACCCAGCAGAAAAGGATTCTCCCAGTTCTGGAGACAGTAAGTCCAAAATCCAGGTGTGGCGGGGCGAGTTCCCTCTGGTGACCCTGGGGGAGGGTCCTTTCTGCCTGTCTCAGTACACCCCCCCCCCACTAGTGTCCACACCACTCTGAACTCTGCCTCGGTGGTCACATAGCTTCCTCTTCCAGTGTCGTCTCCTCTGCCTCTCTTTTCTAAGGGCGCTTGTCATTGGATGTAGGGCCCGGCTGGATAATCCAGGAAGATGTTCTTCTCTCAAATGCCTTGGTTTAATTCCATCCACAGAGACCCCTTTTCCAAGCGAGGAGGCGTGTACAGGCTGCAGTGGTTAGGATGTGGACGTGTCTCTATCCACAGCCAGGTGTGAGGGTCTGGTACATATTGTTTATGCCTCCCTTCTCCAGGAGGGGGCTGCTGTTGGGGCAAGGTGAACATGAGGCAGGACGAGGAGAGTCAGCCAGGTGGTGGGATGGGGAATGGGCGGGAGCGTCACTGGAGACAGGTCCAGAGAGAAATGTCATTTTAGAGAGATCACTCCTGCTCATGAGGAGAGCAGATGAGAGCAGACAAGAGTAGAGGGTCACTGGAGCAGGGGGTGGCAGGGGGCTCGGGACCTCAATGGGCTCACTAAGGTTCTAGGTGGTTTGGAATCAGCTTTGCAGGTTAGGAAACTCACTTTCGTCAACATCTAGAGGTAGAGGTGCCATATTTAGCAAGCAGAAACACAACTAGCTAAGTCTGAGCTTCAGATAAATAATGAACAGGCGTTTAGTATAAGTGTGACTCCCACATTACATAAAACTCAAATGCAATCTTTTATCAGTCAATTCCGCCATGGCAGAGTCTTCAAGACTGACTCGCGTGTATCAGCCTCACAGGGGTCTGGCGCAAACGCACCAGTTTATTAACTTACTGCTGTAGGCAGGGGTGAAATACACGTCTGCCGCTCGGGTTTTCCTTCCAGGAAAATTAAACCAACCACGAAAAGACCATTTGGTGAGCAGAGAGGAGGGCAAGCGAGGAGTCTGAAAGGGAAACGACGTGAAAGTTCCACGTCGAGGCCGGGGCTTCGGGAGAATCACCCTGGCCACGCTGCACAGAACGTGCAGGCCCCCCGGGGAAGGCAGGTCGGGGCCTGCTGCGTCCTCACATACGGCTCCCCGCTGTACGTGGCGGCCCTGCGGCTCATCCGTCACTTGCTGCTGGTTGTGTCTTCACTGTGCTCTCAGAGGGGGCCTTTCTTTCAAAGTTTTGGGGAGCCCAGCCAAGTCTTCCAATTATAATGACACGTTTCACATTCAGGTGACACATTCTCCTTTTTAAAACGTAGTGGTCTTCGCAGATATTTATTTGGCCTCCTTAAATCCATCTAGAACAATGAGGCAATCTTTTGAATCAGAAATCACTTCAGAAACTTGGGGTACCCATATCCAGAAGTCCCCTACTCTTACTGACTTTAATCTCTTAATATCTTCAGATCCAGTCCCTTCTTTCCATTCTAATGGCGCCTTCCCTGGCCCCAGGCAGCAACTCTTTCCCTCATTACGCAGCCTCTCAGCTGGTTCATCGGAGCCCACGTGTGCCCTCTCTGACCCCTTCGCTATACAACAGCCAGAGGCTGTTACATGCATAGGTCAGAAAGTGGCACCCCCTGCAAGGGGTCTCCACCGCACTCGGAAAAAGCCTTCTTTTTAGGATTTCTCTGGCCTTTGTCGACCACTGACCCCCCTTATCTCCCCCCCGACTTCGCTCCCTATAGTTTTTTCTTTTTTAGAAAGGGGAAGAGAGAAAGGGGGAGAGAAACATCGATGTGAGAGAGAAACGCCCATCGGTTGCCTCTAGTACACGCCCAGACCAGGGACCAAACTTGCAACCCCGGCAAGTGCCCTGACCAGGGATCGAACCAGCGACCCTTCCCTATGTGGGATGACGCCCAGCCAACTCCGTTACACCAGTCACGGCTTCGCTCCCTATAGTTTTGTCCTCTGCAACTTTGTCAATGTTAAGAAACGTCCAAACCTGTAAGGAATTTTTATAAGATTTGAGCAAACTGACAATTAGCAGGAAGCAAGATCACAAATGCTCCGGAGAGTGGCAGTGTCGCAGTTTCTTCGATGCACTTGGAAGTAGTGGGGGAATGTAAGGAAGATTACGGGAGGGTGTGAGAAAGCAAGGTGGGGACTGGCTTATAGGACAATTAACAAAATTATGTGCTCTCTTCAGGGTGGTTACGCTTATTTTTCAAAGGTCTGTTAACTAGATGCACCAAAACAGCGGAGAGGACTTGCTGAAGGCTAAGGTAAAACCTTTTACTAAATTTATGCGCCTGGGGCGTGACTACCCCCGTGACCTGCCCATTTAGGAATTATGACCAGACCACCCCCATGCGGTTACTTTCTGCAGAAGCCCTTTCTCACCCAAAACTTCCTTAAATGGCCCGGGTCCCTGCGTCAGCGTCCCCCACACAGCTGCTTACGTAGCGCTTCTCTCGGTTAGGGTCCGAGTGGTGCCCAGCGCACAACCGGCGCTTAATAACCGCCCAAGAGACGAAGGGCTGACGCGGGCCCGGGCGAGCCCTCGCAGCGCAATTCCCTCGCGCTCGCTATTTTCCGACCGAGTTCCCCACCTGGCTCCACGCGCAGCTAGAAACCCGTCCTAGGGCGGCGGGGCTTGCAAGCGTGGCTAGCGGTGGCCCCAACCTCCGGGAAACCTCTCGGCCCCCTCCGCGCCCCGGAAACAAGTCATTGCTGCGACCTTCCCACCTAAGACCACGGGCCGGAAGTCTGCTTGGGCTCTCCCCGAGCCGTCATTGGCTGGAATCAAGGAAGGGGCGGGCGGCCCAATCCTGGCCATTTATTGGCTAAAACTGAGGCGCTGGAAGAAGGGGTGGAACCCGGATCCCGCCTGACTGTTCATTGGCTAAAATCTCAGCTCGGCCCTCGGGCCCTCATTGGCTGAAGTCGAGAGCTGGGCGGTGTCCTGCTATCCTATGGGCCCTTCGCTGGTAAGTGGAGGAGACAAGCCTTTGCCCCGCCCCTCGTGGGGAACCCACCCCCCCCTCCATTTTAAAAACACAAGGCTGGGCGCTGAGTGGTAGTGTAGCCCGAAGCGGTGGGCTTTTGCTCGGGGAGCTGCCCCCCGCGGCCTTGGAGACTCCGCCGAGCCCAGGAATTTAGAGAGACTAGAACGGCGAGGGAGGCCGGGACGAACCGTTCGCGGAACCACTGAAGCGAGGCCCCCGGGAGCACAGAGAGGCAGGGACCGCGGCGGGCCGGGCCAGACTCCCAGGGATGGCAGCGGGGGCGGCCATCTCCGTGGATCTGCGGCGCGAGCGGCGCATGGTGTGCGTGGAGTACCCGGGCATGGTGCGCGACGTGTCCAAGGTGCTGCAGACGCTGGGCGGCGAGGAAGGCGTCTCTCGCGTGAGTTTCGGGGGTTGCAGGGGAGCGACCGTGCTGTGGGACTGCGGCCGGAGGGGCGGGGAAAGTGTGGTTTCCTTGACAACGGAGCACCGGGCGGGCTCGGGTGCGGACAGTGGGCGGGCCTTTGCTTGGGAGACCGCGAGGAATGGGCCGTTTTTTCCCTGGAAGCAAAGAGGGAAGGGGGTGCCCTTTCCATCCCGTCTTCTGCTGGACGCAGAAACGCATCGCACGTGCAGTCCTGCAGGATGTGCCAGGCTGCCACACGCGCTTTTCACGGCAGGAAACCGAGGTACACCGAGACGAAGAACCCTTGGCCTGTATGGGAGGGGGACGAAGTTATTAGGGATAATGGTAGTAATAGTTCACGACGTATCTGTACAGGCATTAGGGTCATTAGAACGCTGCCAGGCGGGAACTGTCATTGTCCGCATTTTTGTTAAACGTTTTAAAAAGGATTTTTATCTATTTTTAGAGAGAGGGGAGGGAGGGAGAAAGAGAGGGCGAGGAACATCGACTGGTTGCCTCATGCGCGCCCCGTCCGGGGGACCTGGTCCGCAACCCAGGCGTGTGCCCTGGACTGGGAATCGAACCTGCGACCTTGCGGTTCCTAGCCCAAGGCTCAGCCCACTGAGCCACACCAGCCAGGGTTGTCCACATTTTACAGGCATACTGAGCCAACTTTTTCCAGGTCACCCAGGAAACAGGGCAGCTGGGATGAATTCTTACCTTGTGCCAGGCTCTGCGTAAGTGCTTTATCTGCACCAGAGCTTGAAATGTCTCTTCTGCGGAGGGGCCTGCGCTGCCAGCCGTACCTACCGTGGCCTCGGGCAGGGAGTACCTGCCTGCTCGAACTGCCAATTCCAGTCTGAAAATATATTTTAATGTGCTTATCGCCCCTCTTGGCCCTTTGGCTCTGAGATCGTAAACTCCGTGGCGGCAGAACCTCCTCTCTCTTGCTCACCGCTCTAGCCCTAACATCTGTAACAGCACCTGCTCCCGGAATATTGGTCAAATGCACGACCGAGTCTTCACAAGCCAGCGAGCTAGGTGCAACTATTACTCCCACTTTTCCGGTAGACACGGGTAAGAAGGGTTGGGTCAAGCACGCTCCTCCTACGTGTTGCAGTGGGGATTGGAACTCACGCCTGCCTCCTCTCTGAAGCCGGACCTTGTAGCTGCAGTTTCGTCATCCTTTGTGAGCCCTGAAAAACCTTGAACCTGCCACTGAGCGCGGGATACTAGCAGAGGCTCTGCCAGTCCCATTCTGTTCTTTCGTCCTGACTGACTTGCCTCGCAGTGGCACTGACAGGACACTCACCCTCGCCAACCCCGACCCTTTGCACCAGACTCTCATCCAGTGTGAACCTTTGGGGAGAGGCTGCGTATTCATTCATTTCATCCCAGTTTCCCAAGGTCCTCCTCTTGCCAGGCCCCCGGCTGGACCACCCTCAGCCCGGCAGCTTCAGGCACCTGCACTTCACAAGAAGAGATTCCTGTGGGGCGCGGCTCCTTTCAACCTTCTTCCCCTAAATGTTTCATGAGCACCTACTAAGAGCCAAGCCCTGTCCCGGGTATTGGGGAGCCAACGCACCAACAAATAGATGGTCTTGGCCCAGCGAGCGTTGTTGGTACTTTTGTATGCACCCAGCCGGCACCCCGTGTGGGGCAGGCACTCATCTGGAGGTGACATGTGGGGAGTGTCTGCCGTGAGCTAGGCGCCGGGCGAAGTGCTGTACACACATTTTCATTTAATCATTGTAACACTCCTCTCAGTAGGTGCTCTGACGGTACTCATTTTAAGGCTTGCAGAGGACAAGCAACAGCTTGTCAGCCAAAGTGCTTATTACTGAAAGACTTAACCTCTTTCAGACCTGGACGCCTTTGCACAGGGGACTGGACACCGAGGCCCCGGCGTGGGTAGCTAGCTCCTAGAGTAGGACGAGACGCCGCAGTCACATCCCCGGTGCCCCCGGTTGGTAATGCCTCCGCGAAGTGCCCCAGGAGAGCCACGTGGTTCCCGGCACTGACCGGCACTTGTCGATCGCTTTGCTTAACTGGCAGTTACTGCCTCCGGCTTCACAGCCACCGAGAAAGAGGGGCCGATCCTCATTTTCTCCGCCAGATGAAACCTAAGACACCGGGGTTTGAGAAGTGAGTCTTCAGGAACTAAGAGCTCAGAAGGAAACGGGGGCTTCCTGGGTCACCAGCAGGCTTTTGTTGAGGGTGGAACAGCGCCCTGCCAGCTGCCTAGCTGGCCACTGCCTCACCCGTGTTTCCGTTGGCCTCGCCACAGATCTACGCAGACCCCACCAAGAGGCTGGAGCTGTACTTCCGGCCCAAGGACCCCTACTGCCACCCCGTGTGTGCCAACCGCTTCAGCACCAGCAGCCTGTTGCTCCGGGTCAAGAGGAAGACGAAGCGGCAGGAGGGGGCGCCGGGGCCTGAGGCCCGCCCTGAGGTCACATTCGACGTGGAGACTGTTGGCATCGTCTCCACGGTTTACAAATTCCAAGGTAACTACAAAATGCATTCTTACCCCACTGGGTTCTTTCGGGACCTCTGTACCCACTTCCTTCAGGAACCCAGGGGTCAGCCACACAGTGACGTGAGCCAGGAGTGCGCAGGCCTCAGGGGCAGGAGGCGAGGCAGCCGCTTCCCTCCAGCCAGCAGCTCCCTGCAGACCGTCTTCAGTTCCCGCGCCCTTCTGAGCAGCTAGGGCTCCGCGACGGATGCCCTCGTGTTTAAAGTCATTATGTGGGGTCAAGTAAAACTGGGCAGCAGCCTCCAGTTTCCAACCCTCGGTGTCGGGGGACCTTCTCTCCGTCTTTTCTGGTGCTGGCGTTGCCTCCCCTCGGAAGCCTTCCCAGATCTCCTCAGCCCCTTGGGACCTCCTGTTTCTTGAACTGGATGTCTCCTGTGGGGTCCTCAGTCAAGTTCGCTTCTCACAGGGAGCCCCAGTGGAGAGGCCGTAAGGCAGGCTGCCAGGGGTGGGGTGTGGGGGGCACAGCAAGAAAGGACGCGACCTCCCTGAGCTGCTTCGTGCAGGCCGCTGGGCTTCCCCCACCTCCGCCTCCTCGTCTGGACAGCAGGGCCCTGAGTTCGTTAGGCCCTGGTGCAGATTCGGGGAGATCATGCCCACTGAAGGGCCGGCCCACCGCGTGGGAGGCACTTAGAAACGTCTAGTTGCAGCTGCAGTTCTCAGAATCTGAAGAGAGCCGTGAGTGAGAAAGGCAGAGGAGGCTAGAAAGAGAAGAGAGAGAAGGAACTAAATAGGACCCGGGACCCCAGGCGACGGGCATTTTGACTCTCAGTCATTCTGATGGGACGTGGTGTTCGCCAAAGATGGCTGTCCTTGCTGGACCTGGCTGTCCAGGGCTTTCATTTCTCGTCCCTCACTGACCTGGCACCTCCCCAGCCAGCGTGCGTCCCCGGACCAACGGCTCCTGCCTCGCCTGGGAGCTGGGTAGAAATGCAGCCTCTCAGAATCTGCATTTAACAAGACCCCAAGTGAATCACGTGCACCTTACATTTTGAGAAGCGCTGGCCCAGACTTCATTGTCACATGTCACGTAACCCTCGCTAACCCCCAAATATTATTTATCCAAGTGACCTGGAGCGTGTGGAGCTGGGTTCACGGAAGCGTTTTGAAAGGGTGGGGTTTTGGCTCCTGCCACCGGGGCCCCGCAGCCTGCCCTGCGGGGTCGCTCAGCACCTCTCCAAGAAGACATGGGCGCGGGTACGTGGCAGCAGGCCCCTCCTGGACAGGGGTAATAAGGAGAGTTGGCCCAGGCTGTGGTGTCAGCCCCCTGTCTGCCTCTCCCTCTAGGAATGTCGGACTTCCAGTACTTGGCGGTGCACACGGAAGAGGGTGGCAGGCACACGTCCATGTATGACAAGGTGCTCATGCTCAAACCTGAGAAGGAGGCCTTCTTCCATCAGGAGCTGCCGCTCTACATCCCACCACCCATCTTCTCCCGGCTGGACACCCCAGCGGACTACTTCTATCGGCCGGAGACACAGCACCGGTGAGCCCCGCCCCTGCAGCGTCAGGGTCAGAGCAGGGGCCCGGTGGCCAGAGGCCGGCGTTAGCCAGCCTGACCTCAGCTCCTCAGCTGGAAAACAGGATAGAGGGTACCCGACCTCCTGGCATCATGCGTTAGGGTTAAATTTAAAATGCCCAGCGTCACCCTGGAAACCAAAAGGTTGTGGGTGCCATTCCCGATCCGGGCACACACGTGTTCGGTTCCTGGTCGGGGTGCGTGTGAAAAGACAACCCATCAATGCTTCTTTTCCTCTCTCTCTTCCTCCCTCTTTAAAACCAATAAGATGTCCTTGGGTGGGGGTTAAGGAAAAGGAACAAAAGCTTGGGAAGTGTCAGCACATGGCCAAGCAAAGAGACAGGCCTTGGCGAGCGGCAGCCTGTGTGCTCCCGACTCTACATAAGAGCTCCCATCTGTGAGCGTCCCCCGCTGAGCCCAGCGCTTTCCCCCCACCACTGTCCCCTCCAGGCCTCCCTGTCCCCGTCCCTGCCGGCGATTCATGGCCCGTCTCCCTCTGCCACACGCCCCTCCCGCTGCAGCTCCAGCTCGCCCACCCTGCACCGTCTCCTGGTGCCGCCGCCCTCATCGTGGCCGTGACCTTGCTTGCTGTGCACTCGGCCCTGTCTGTCCGCCCACGAGGGCAGGCTCAGCACACGGGCATGCGTATCTCTTGACACGGGGCTTCCCTTGTGCTAAGAGGTAGAAAAGCCAGACAGACCCGTGCCCTGGTCCGTGTCACCACCCGGCCCCCAGCCCTGCCTCCATGCACACCCCACAGGCCCACGCGCGAGTGCTGGGTTGGTATCAGTGAAACGAATTCTTTCATCTGGAGACGATTTTGACAGCAAGGAGAGACACGGGTTCTAGGCACGGCAGGCCCAGGCATGTCAGACGTCGGCTCTATGTTGCAGACAAGCCACGTGGTGGCGGCAAGGAAGGGGGTTTCCTCTGTATAAAAGCCAAGACGAAACGGTACGAAAAAAGGCAACCAGAGTTTGAAAATGCCCGATGTGGGAATAATAACACGACCACCTCCACGGCCAGTGTCCGCACGTCTGTGAGAGAAACCCCGCGTGTGCTGGGACACGCAGGGTGGGGCGGCGTGGGGTCAGGGACTGGTCCCGGGCACACAGCAGCCCCGGGACCCCTGACATTCTGACCTCCAAACCTCGTTCATCGCCACACTGTCCGTATTTTTACATGCTTTACTTTTTAAAATTACACACAAAAGGACAAAGATTTTTTAAATGTCTCAGTTGTAGCATAAGCTCCCTGAGGGGAGCGATGTGGCTTCTGTCCTGTGTTGTAACCATGATGTCCGGAATGGCTGGGCCCGGGAGAGGCCCCGTGCAGGTGTGAATGAAGCTTTGGGATGGCAGGATTAGGAAAAACAGACAAGCAGAAGGGAAAGGCAGTTTGAAAAGTGGCCCATAGGTGGTGGTATTTGTTAAAGGATTATTTACAGCATGCTTGACGCTCCCAAAAAGGTGGAGGGTTTTAACACCTGCTGACTTGGTAGCCGAGGGCCACCTCCCCTCTGGCTGGCTGGGGACTGCCGGTGCCCTCCAACCCATGGCCCCTGGACCTCCAGAGGCAGAGCCGCTGGTAATGAGGGCCCTGCAGATCCAGCCCTGGTCCTGGCGCCCCCCAGAGGCCTTGCTCGGAGCTGTCCCTACACCACGCAGAGTCAGTCAGGCTGTTGTCTTTGGCCCTGACCCGTCCCCAAAAGCATGCACCTTGAGGTGCAGAGAAACAGACACCCTCCACAGCAATGTCCCCAAGAACGCGGCCAGCTTTTTTGGCGAGCAGTTTGGCAGAACCCATTGCGACTGTAGACAGGCTTGCTGTTAGCGGGGCTGGCCTCGGCTGCTCATCCCCAAAGCAGGGTTGCGAGCACCGCCCAGAAGGGGAGTTACGGTTAAATTCAGTCCTTTTCCTGTTCGCCACGCAGCCCCACCTGTAGGAGGTTGTCCCACAGGGATTGTCACCTAAGAGCACAGGGATGCATTTAGGAGAGTGTTTGCTGATCAGCCATCAGAGCAGCAAGACTCCGAGAGCCCGCGGGGCGGGGGGGCACCCGGGCCAGGGCCTCGCAGCGGGCGGCCCTGAGGGAGCCCGGCCTCTCCCGCCTGGGAGGGCGACAGTGATCGTGCGTGCCACCCTGCGTCGCTGGGGGCTCAGTGACTACAGATTTTTGAAATACAGCAGTGAATTTCAAAATTCACTGTCTGGCAGACAGTGACTGGCAGAATTTGATAAAATAAATCCGTGACCAGTCCCTTAGTACGGATGTGGTTCGTGGCATTATAGCCCAGTGACCTCAGGGAACGCCGTGCAGCCTTCAAGATAGCAGGCTGGGGGGCTGGCGTGGCCCAGGTCAGGGTGCCGCGCTCTGTGAGAAAAGCAGGTGTCGGAGCAGACTCTGCTCTACGAGTAACCTGGTGGGTGCGAGAGGCCTAGAGAAACCTGGAAGATTGGGTCCCCGACAGTTGGCTCCGGGTGGGAACTCTCTCTCACCTCATTAAATACTGCCTTCAACAAGCAGTGACCGCCTGGCTCGGCCCCATGCACCCCTGGAGCCTGGCATCGGGGAGAGCAGGACCGATGAGGCCCTGGGCCGGGCGGGGGCCGAGGGGCCGGATGGAACGCGGGCGAACAGTAACACCAGATGCGGTGACCAGGAATGGAGGGGACTGGGCCGCGACGGGCGGGGGTCCAGAGAGGGCCCGCAGAGGAGCTGACGTTTGAAACAGACCCTAGTGAAGACAGCACCGGGCAGGCGGAGACCCGGGAGAATGTTCCAGACCAGGGGACTGACTCAGCAGCGAACGAAGGATCGGGGAGCCCATGACCCCAGAGCGGAGGGAGGGCGGGGGGGCCGTCTCGCGTCTCATAGGTCACGCTGAGGGGCTTGATTTTATCCTAAGGAAAAGGTGTATTGTTCTCTTCCTTAAAAAAAAGGTATCTGGTAGAGAGCCCCAGACATACCCTAAGCAGAGAGATTTGTGTGCCGGGCCCCCGCCTGCAGCAGCGGCTGCAGTGACTGGCCACCCCCACGGCTTGCTCCAGGGAACAAGCCAGGGCCTGTCTCTGACGGGAAAGACTTGTTTAGTCCTATCATCATGGCGGGCAGTTTAACTCCCCCTGACCCAGTCGTCGTCCTGTTTCCCCCGTTGTCTCAAAGGTGACTCGAGAGCCAGGCGGCCACATGGGTCGCTGCCCTGGCGCCTCAGGCCCACTGGGTCCGGAGCGTCCTCCCAGCCCCTTTTGCGGATTGCAGGAGGAAGTCTGCTTGTTCGAAGGAAGGAGACGTTCCGGGAACATGTAACTAAAAGTCAGGCCCCATGCCCCCTGCCGAAACCCTTGCACGCGGAGGGACGTCTCTGTGCGGTTGGTAGAGTTGGTGCAGCTGCATGTCAAGCAGAGGGTGTTAGCATCCGTTTTAAAATTTGTGTGTTTCTGAGGTGTTCTGTTATTTTTCCCTCCCCAGCATTTTACTCTTATAGTCAGAAACAAGCAGAAATACCCAGGGGAAGAGAATGGGGCCCCCACTGCACTGCTGGCCCTGGCTCTGGTGACAGCATCTGGTCACGTCTCTGTCCTGAGGGGCTGGCAGGCAGCTGTTCCCAAGCCCCGGGAGGGGCCCGGGGGGGGGGCGACCGGCTGCCCTTAGAGCGGCGGGCTCTTGGCCCTGCCACGTGCTTTATTGATTTTCCAGCACATGGAAAGAACCTGCTTTTTCTCCCAGGGCCACCGCCACTTGTCCTGCTCGGCTGGCCTTCCCGGGAACATGAGGGCTGGGGTGGGGGGGCGGTGGCCCGGTGGGGCCCCTCGCGGGGGGGGCTCTGGCCCTGCCAGGAGCTGTTTTCCTTCGCGGGGTTGTCCGGGTTTTCAGGGGATGGCTTTGAAAACAGGATACTGGCTCTTCTGTTCGGGATGGTTTCTGATGGAGTCAGGGTTTTAAAAAAGGCCCGGGCTTATGCCGTGTTTTTGGTTTTGTTTCCCACTGTGAAAATCACTTCGTTGTTCTTCATGGATATGCAGGTGGCATGCACTCCCACGGAGTTAGGGTAAAATGGAAACAAATGTAAAAGTAGTAATCACCTCGGTGACATCGTGACGTCCGGGACGCACTGCTTTAAAATGTACTTTGAAATAATTTAGTGAGTTGGGGGTGGCTTGCGGGTGAGCTGAAAGTAGCCACGTGATGGTAGCGATGAAGCTGACGATGGCCTTTCGGGGGTTCTCCGTACTGCCCTCCCTGCTTTAGCATAGATTTGACCTTTCTGACACCCCACCTTATAGAGCGGACACTCTGGGCATCTTGGGACTCACTTGCCTGGACGCGTCCCGTGCCAGCACAGACCCGAGCGTAGCTGGTGTAGGAGCCCTTGCTTTTTACCTCTGCCCTGGGACGAGACCGCTCGGTAACGGCCATCATTCCTCCTCTGGATGTTGCCCAGATGTGCCTGGGCCAGACTCGCGCAGTCAGAGGGTGGCCTGACTCCCTGGCCTGAGTCCCAGCTCTGACCCTCGGCCTCCGTTACTTCATAGGAAAATGGCTCCTTCCTCATGGGTGGTTTTGAGGGTCGAATAAGTGAGTTGTAAAAGCCAGTGGGCACAGCTGCTCTCTGACGGCAGATCAGCCACGTCCTCGGTGGCTGCGTGCCAGTGGGTTTCACCGTTCCTGCCTGAGGGGCATTAGGTAGTTTCCAGTTTTTCACTGGCTTTTGGGCGCTTGCAGGAGTCGATGCAGTCCTCAGGCCACCAGCCCTGGGACAAGAGCCTTCGCCGACAGCCCGGCCTCTGGGCCCTCTGGGCCTTCCCAGCACAGGGCCGCGGGCTGGGGGGCCTTGCTGTGTTACCTTTGGTGGTCGCTGCCGCTTCCTCCCGGCGGTCGGCCTGGGAACAGATTCCCGCCTTCAGTAGCCAGTGCTGAGACCCTCTCCCTAACCTAGATTCCAGGGAGAAGCACGAAAACGGGGGCCACCAGTGTCACAGGCCCGGTGGCTCCTTGTCTGGACCGGCTGGGCCTATGCTGGGGCTGTCCTCTGCGCCCCAGCCCTCACCGGCCCTCTCTGCCCCCAGGGAAGGCTACAACAACCCCCCGGTCTCCGGCGAGAACCTCATCGGGCTGAGCAGGGCGCGGCGCCTGCACAACGCTGTCTTTGTCAACTTCGAGGACGACGAGGTGCCCGTGCAGCCGCTGGAGCCTGCGGTCCAGACGTGGCGGCGGCTCTGCACCAACCCCATGGACCAGAAGGTGGAGGAGGAGCTGAGGAAGGTGAGCGCGGCCCACCTGCACCGCCCACCGCCCGGAGACGCAGCTGGGCCCGTCCTTGTCTGGTCCCTGCAGCAGGCAGCGCTGGCTTGTTTCAAATTGGCTCGTCAGCCCACGGGGCGTTTTCCCGTCCGGGCGTTGTGTCCGAGAGTGTGCCGGTGTCAGCCCTGACTCCCAGGTTGCAAACACGTCTTGGCATTCTCTGAGGGTCCCTTTGGGAGGTAAACTTCGTTCACATGGGACTTCTGTGTGGAACTCCAGGGTCCCGGAAGCCTTCCTTTGTCACTCAGAGCTTCACTCTGTGCCGGCCGGTGCAGCTGGCCTGCGGGTTCTGGGGAGACACAGGCTGGGATGCTGCTCCTCGCGTCCCCACAGGCGCGGACGGCAGGTCCCCAGCGAGGCCACGTCACTGCTCACTGAGGCGCACCTCTTGTTGAAGATGCTGTCCCTTGGGGGGGGCGGGTATTTCTTAAAGGGACTGTGTCGATGCCTTGTGTTTCTGGCAGTCGCAGGGAGGGGTGTGTGGGGGCAGCCATCTGAGGCTGCTAATTGTCCCCTGGGCCCGGCCCAGTGCTACCCTGGCCCTCCGCGTCCTGCCTCACTGGCCGCCTGCCGCCCTCCCCCCGGGCCAGGCCGGCGGCCCCACTTGGGCGCTGCCCTCTAGATTGGGGCCGGCCAGGGCCCTGGGGCTCCAGTCCGCTCCCCCCGGCCTGTGAGCTGCATAGGACGGTGACCATGTCCCTCGTGGTCACTCAGGACCACTGGCCCTGCGGCCACACTGGACACGTGCTGGGCATGCCGTCTGACTGCGGGTGCAGGCGTGGGTTCCGTGTGCGTCGGCTCCGGGGGCTGGCCCTTCCGGTGCAGCCACCGCCCTCCCCCGTCTCCTTTCTCGAAGGGTCCTCTAGGGGCTGGACCGCACTGGGCGTCGGGACCAGGGCGTGGGAGGCTGCCTGTGCTCCCTTCAGCCTCTGCCTTGACACCCTCCCCTAGCTGTTCGACGTCCGTCCTGTCTGGTCACGCAACGCTGTCAGGGCCAAAATCAGCGTCCACCCCGACAAGCTCAAGGTCTTGCTGCCCTTCATGGCCTATTACATGGTAAGTGTCTGCCCCACCACCCACCTTGGTTCCAAGCAGGGTCCCCACCGGGGTCATGCTGACCCCCGCTGTGACCTCTCGGGGCCACGGCGCGAGCGGGCGGCCCTGTCCCGGCACCCCCTGGGAGGCCTCCACAGCTCCTCAAGGACACGGTGGGCCCTTTGGCATGAGTTTTAGGTTAAGGAGTGATTTCATAACTTCCATGGAAAGGAACTGCATGTCTTTCAGCGACCTTGCACTGGGAACTTCCCAAGGATGGGGCGCTTGGCGAAGCACTGTGGCTCATCTCACCCTTTTGTCCTGCCTGGGGGTGGAGCAGGGCCCCCTTTTCACCTCCCAGGAAGAGCCCTGGCTCACAGAGGTGACTTGATGTGGCACAGTGGCACAGCCAGCAAGTGGCAGAGCCACCCGGGGTCCCTGGGCCCCTAACCACAACTCCCTCGGCCCCGACTCACTGTCGGCGTTGAGCGGGGTTCACTGGGGAGGCCCGCCCGGCACCCAGTCCAGGCAGGCGCAGGGATGGCAGCGCCATCACTGAGGTTCGCCGAGGTCCTGTGGGAGGGGTTCTGCCTGCCTGGGGCCCCATGCGGAGCATCGCAGAGGCCAGCACAAGGTGTGACTGAGACAGCAATGACAGGTGGCGGGGCGCAGGAAGCGCCCCTGCTCCTGTGTTTGGACCCAGACCGTGAGAGTCGCCATCTACCTTCGGCCTGGGCTTCTAGACATAAGGCCCTCCGGAGCACCGGCTGGGGACAGGACACCCGTCCCTTAGGACAGTGGCAGTGTTTACTTAGCGCTCGCCACGTGCCTGGCAGAGTGGGATGGGCTCCGGGAGCCGCATGTCGTTTAATCTTCACGGAGACTAGTGGGGGGCGTGTGTCCTCGCCATCTAACAGACGACCAGCGGCCTGCTCAGGGCTGGGCAGGGCTGGGCTGGGGTCCCAGAGCCGTGTCCCCAACCCGGGCCGTGTCCCCCACCCGCCCGCCCGCCCCGGCAGGCCCCACTTCCCTCTCACTCCTTTTCTGCCTCCAGATCACAGGCCCCTGGAGAAGCCTATGGATTCGGTTCGGGTACGACCCGCGGAAACACCCAGAGGCCAAGATTTATCAAGTCCTTGATTTCCGAATCCGTTGTGGAATGAAATACGGTAAGTCACTGGCACCCGTCTTTCTCCATCTGTCTTTCTGTCCCTGGCATTCTCCTTTGTCGTGAGCGCCCGTCCACGTGGAGAGGGTAAAAGGCCTTTTCCCCCATGGCGAGGGCCTAGGTGCGGTGGGCAGGGGGGCCCCAGCTGGTCCTGGCTCCGCAGTCGACCCTCTAGTTTCTGAACTACGGTCACTCTTCCTCTTGGTGACTCCAGTCCCCGTGGCCCCTGTGCCACTGGTCAGGTGTCCAGCACGGGTCCAGCCCCCAGGCCCGTAGCAAGCCCCTGCACACAGAGCCCCAGCACGTGGCCCGGCGAGGCTGGCACTGGAACGCAGTGGCTCCTGCGCCCCAGGCCCTGTCTCAGGAGCTGTCCCCAGTGAACCCTGGCGTGTCTGTCGCGTAAGGCGCTGTGGGCTGAAGGGGCTCTGCCCACTGCGTCGGACACACCCTCCCTCGCCTGCAGGTTATGCCCCCAACGACATGCCCGTGAAGGCCAAGCGCAGCACCTACAACTACAGCCTCCCGATCACCGTCAAAAAGACACGTGAGTGCCTTGGGCGGTCGGCCCTCGCCCACCCCGATGCTGGGGATGGTGGCGTCTGGCTTGTGGAAGGGGAGGAGCTTCCCTGGGGGACAACCAGGGCGCTGCAGGCCATGCACCCCGGGAGGTATGGGGTGAACGGGGGGGGGGGGACAGGGAAATCCCCTTCCCGTCTGTATTCCAAGGCACTGCTGTTGTCACTGGCAGCCAACCAGGTTGTCACCATGCATGACCTGAAGCAGGGCCTGGGCCCGTCGGGGACGGCTGGCTTGCGGAAATCGGCCTCCAACAAGTACAAGCTCAAGGTGGGTGCCCTGGCGCCCCAGGAGAGCAGCTACCCCCTGGCTGAGAGAGGAGTGGCGGGTGGAGAGGTCCAGCACGCACACGATGCCCTCAGGACTCAGGGGCGGCCTGGACACGGGCCCAGGCGAACACGGTCACCCTGGGGGACAGCAGTTTCCAGAGCAGCCACGCTCAGGCTGTTGCAAGTGCCCCCCAGTCCGGGGCGCAGGGAGGCTGAGAAGCACGCCTAGCCCCCCAGAGTCTCCTCATACAGGGTGGCAGGGTGTGAGTGCCACCCGAGGGGGCGGGACATGGGCGCCGGGCGCTGCGAGGGCCATGGCTAGTGTCCAGGCATCGGGGTCCTCTTCTCAGTGCGAGGCAGACTGTCACCTGGCCGCTGTCCACCTTGTCAGGCCTCTCATTTTAGGCTGTTACCCCACCTCTCGAACTGTTGTGGCTGGGGCGGGGACACTGGTGTGGAGAAAATGACCCTTGGTCCCTGGCATCACGTCGGGGCATCGTGAAGGGCCACACCAGGTGAACAGTCAGCACAGTTGGCGTGGAACTGGGAGGGCAGACTACAGGAGGCGTAGAAAGCAGAGCCCGGCGCCAGGCTGGTGGGACACCCCCGCCACCGCACCTAGCCTGCGGGCAGGCAACTCTCAGCGTCAGGTGCCCCCTCCCAGAACCTCCCGGGAAGTCGGAGCTGCTTTTTCCCACATCTGCTCCCGGCTTTGGGCCCGTCCGCACCACCTGCCTCCGGGGAGCAGAGACAGGCCTGCTGGTCTGGAGCGCAGCCCATGCCTTGGAGAGGCGCTGCGTCCCCGGGGTGGGGGTCCCTGATGCCGCCCGCCCCCGAGGGGAGCGCTCCCCCTAACCTGCCCGGGTCTTCCCTTTCTTCCCAGGACTCGGTCTACATCTTCCGGGAGAACGCCTTGCCTCCGTACCGACAGATGTTCTACCAGTTATGTGACCTGAACGTGGACGAGTACGTACATGAGGGCCTGAGAAGCTGCTGGGGGCCATGCGTGGGGGTCAAGGTTGAGAAACTGCGCAGGGACCACAGAGCTCCCTGCAAGGCCTCCATCTCCCCCATCCTGAGGGCTGTCCAGTCTGGGGCGTAGGTGCTGCCCCGAGAGTCCTCTGTCTATGTGCGTGAGGCCCTCGGGAGCCGCCTCCGGGGTCCACCGCGGGCCGCCCCTCCAAGCAGCGGCTGTTTGGTGTCCCTGGCGCAGCACCGGGCTGGCCTCAGACGCGTCTACTGTGGGGCCTGTGCCCTCCCCCCCACCCTGCCGCCCACATGAGGGTCATGACGCAGCTCCTGCTCCTTCGGACCGTCCAGCGTCCCAGACCCTTTAATCTGCTGGTTCTCAGTGGTTTTAAACAGTGCGGAGTCTGGAGAAAGTGAGGATGTACCAGGATGACGGTGTGGGCGCACCCCTGCTTTGCGGGCCATGGGCGGGGTTAGGGAGCACACGGGTGAGCGACCCCAGCGTTTCTGGACGTCCTTCGGTGCCACGTCCGTCCCTCTGACGCCACTCCAAGTGCTGTTTTTCTAAGCTCAGCCCCTCTGCCACACTGTTCCCTGGCCCTGTCAGTAGGAGGCCACCCTGGAACATAGTGTCCCGGTCCCCAGGTTGCAGAAGATCATTCACCGCAACGATGGGGTCGAGGAGACTTGCACAGAACGGGACGGGTGGTGCCTCCCCAAGACCAGTGACGACCTGAGGAACGCCATGTCCCTCATGATCCGGCAGACCATCCGTGCCAAGAGGCCTGGTGAGAGCTCTGGGCTGAGGGGGCAGGGTCTGGGCCCCGCGGTACGGCCAGAGCCAGTGTCCCCAATAGGCCCAGTCTCGAGAATTGCACCGAGGTGGCTCACCCTGTCCCTGGCGCTCGTGGAAGGCGGGCCTTGTGAGCCAGGGCTCAGCCCCAGAGCCGGGCGCCCAGGCTGCCCGCTGCCGCCCGGGGCTTCCACTTTATACCGTAACCCCTTCCTGTCTCTTCTGGCTGCGTGCGCACCCAGCCCACCTGTGCTCCCCTGGGGGAGCAGGAGCTGAGGGAGCCGGGGACTGTCGCCTGCAAGGCCGGCCCAAGGGGGGGTGGGGGAGGGTAGTCAAGAGGGCCTCACCCAGGGGGCTGCTCCCAGAGCCCCCATGGCCCCAAGGCTCTGATGGGAGCAGGGGTGCCTGGCCTCATTTGGAACATGGCTCCTTGATGAGAGCACCGTGACTGCGCACCCTTTCCCACTCACAGAATGTCGTGCATGCTCCTGGGGTGTCTCTGGGCCCAGGAAACCATCCAAGGCACCTCAGGGGGAGCGGTTTGCAAAGCTGTCAGCCTCCATGTTCCCCGAAAGTGCCCGGGCCCCAGGTCCCCAGCCCCGTCCTCCACAGCAGCTCCCGGGAGCCCAGGCCCCAGAGCCCGAGAGCCTGTGCTGCAGCTCAGGGCCTGTCTCCCGGCTCCAGCTCTCTTCTCCAGCCCGGCCAAGGTGGATGAAGACGCAGGGAAACAGCCGGTGACTTACGAGTCCGGGGAGGACGAGGAAGAGGATGAAGAGGAGGAGGAGGAGGACTTTAAGCCGTCAGACGGGAGTGAGAATGAGATGGAGACGGAGATGCTGGACTACGTGTGACGCGGCCCCGGGCCCCACCCTGGCCAGGCAGGACCCGCCACGGCTCCCAGTGCTGCCCACAGTCGCCAGAGTGGCCCGCGAGTTCCTTTTGAGGAGCCCTGGGACCCCATCCCTGGGTGCAGCTGACCCCGGTCCTGCCTGTGACCTGCGGCGCGGGGCTGCCGTCAGCCCTGGCTGCTACGGGGCGTTCCCGAAGGCTGCGCCCTGGCTCCTGCCTCCTTGAGCCCCACTCGGACTGGCCGAGGCCAGCAAGGGCTGGAGGTGGAGACAGGCGGCTGGTGGGGAGGAGTCGGGCTTGGCCTCCGTCTCAGGACTCACGGTGGGGACAGCGCTGGGAGCCTGGTCCACGGCCCCCTGATGGTAAGAGGTCCTTGAGAAACTGCGCAGGGACCACAGAGCTCCCTGCAAGGCATTTGTGGGTCTGGGTCCTGCCCTTTTGAGGTAGCCTGGCAAAAACCAGGCTCCTGGAACTGTCCTCATTAAATATGTTTCCCTGGGAGACGTGGTGTCAGAGCTCATGCCAGGGCCGGGGCCCCTGCTGCGGGGCCATCATCGGCTCCTTCAGTCATTCGCTCATTGACCCCATGGGGGCAGTGCTGGGACAGTCGGGAATAGGCCTGATGCCCCTAGCCAGGTGGGTGGGGTGAGAGCCACCAGATGTGACCCTAGCCCCATCCTTGAGGGTCCCACAGCCAGTGTTCATCCCTTACTGCTCCAGACAGTGTTCTTGGCGGCTCACAGGGACACAGCCTCCTGGGGTGCAAGCAGCCGCAGTGAGGGTCCCTGGGAGCCCTCCCAAGAGAGACCAGGAGTCCCGGGACCCACAGTCCTGAGCACCTGCCTTGTAGAGGAGCTGGCCAGGCCGCCGCCCGGCGGTCCTGCTCCTTGCTGCTGGGGACTTGGCTCAGCCAGCAGGGCCAGAAGCAGCCCTTCCTAAAGGCTTGTGGCCCCAGCCCAGTGCTTCCCTCCAAGGCCTCCTGCTGCACTGCGCGTCTCGGTGGGGCCTCTCCCACTCCTGAGCTGCGCCCCAAACGCCCAGCCTCAGAAGAACAGTGTGGGTTCTGGTCCCCATCTCCCAGGAGCCACCGTGGTTCCTAGGCAAACCTGACGGTGGTGGACCCAGGGCAGGGGCCTCCCTGCACCCCCTCCGCCACGAGGCCCAGTGTCACCTGGATGTGGTCTGACAGCTGCCCAGGCTCTGCCACATCTTAAAAAGCAGGTGATGGCTCCCCAGTTAGAAACCTAAGTATCGTTCTTGCACCCCTGTTTTTAAAAAGCTTTTCGTTGTGGAAAATATCAACTAGCCGCAGAAATACTGAGTATTGTATGATTTCCTGCTACATGGCTCAGCAGTTACTGCATGTTGCCAAACTCGTCGCCCCTGTTCCTTTTTGTTTGGGTTTGCATTAGTGTCTTCCTGGAATGTTTTAGGGAACCCCTCACCCACCCCAGGATGAACCTGGCGCACCAGGACTTGAACGGCACACCTCCCACTGCCACCGCGCCTGACGCCTTGGTAGCGATTCAGGTTCGAGGCCTCTTCCCAGGCAGCGCGCCCGTCCTGCTGGGGGCACGGAGTCCGCTCGGTCCCTCCAGGGACGTGGGCCTTGACCGGCAGGTGCAGGTGTTGGCCCCTCACTGTCACTCTGTTACGGTCTTCAGCAGCTGTGCTGTTTAACTCTTCCTGGGGCGGCAAACGAATGACACCCAGGACGTGGCTGGCCCCTCTGCATTTACTAGCTGGGCTTTTGTAAAGACTCTCCCTCCAGCACCTCGGGGTGTTGGGCTTCCCCGAAACCACTGGAACTAGCAGAGCAGGAAAATGCCTGTTTCCCCCTTGGTTGGCTTTGAGAAGAAGGACTTGGCAGCCCAGCAATGGCCACTGGTGACCGGAGGGGACTTTTTTTTTTTTTTTTTTTTAGTAATGAACTCTAAATTTGTTTCAAACCATCGCAGTCATGCTTTTTGATGCCCAGCTTGTCCCATCTCTGGCCTGGGAGTGACCCCTGCTGCCCCCTGTGTCCTTTGATACACCCTCTGGTTCTTTGTGCCTTCTTGCTCCCTGGCCAGCCTGATGGCCCAGCTCCCTCCCTGTCCTGCCCCAGACCCCGCCCCGCCGCCCCGCCGCAGGACGCCCGCTCCCTTCCTCGGCGGGGGGGTGTGGGGGTGTTTGTGATCAGAGACCCCTGCCTGGGCACCCGGTGGTAGGGGCCTACTCCCCTGGGCTTTCTTCTAGTGCTTTCGAATGCAGAGCTAGAAAATGTCTGTTTTGGGGTTTTTTTACAACAAAGTAAATTATGAATTTATACAGATAGCTCCCAATTAAAATGTAAAATTATAGGGCTTTTCAGATCTATATACAGGGTGGGGCAAAAATAGGTTAAGGTCATATGGAAAATAATACAACAATTAAATAATACAAGAGTAAACTATTTTGTGTACTCACAACAGCAAACCACCTTTTGCCCACCCCGTCTCAAGACCCCTCTCGCGACTGCCCGGCTGTCGTGTGGCAGTGCCCGGCGGGACCTGTGTCTGTCTGATTGCAGGGTCTGCCTCGTGATGCCAGCACAGATGTGTTTGCCCACACAGAATGCACTCCAACCTGAGAAAAAAAATTTTTTTAAGTATTTGCCTGAGTTCTATGTGCCATTAAATCAATGGGATGAGGGTTCTTTTGTCAAGCATGTTAATTCAGCACTTTGTACTTCTAGCCTAATTACCCAAATTACCTTACAGACTTTTGGGGAACCCATAGATTCCACCCCCCTCCAAGCATCCAGTAACAGCCATGGAGGCTCCCCACAGGAAAATGTGCAAACCCACAGATGCGCCTCCAGTTTCAGAGGCTCCCCGGGTCTGTCCTTGAATTTACCAGCAAGTCCATAGACCACGGTTCAAGACTCCCGTCCCCTCACGCTGTTTCCCTGTGGAGTAGGTTAACCTCATTTGACTAGTAAACGCAAGTAAAATCAAAACATATGCCCATGTGATATGTTAACCAAGAAGACAGTTTCTGTTAAATCAACGATATGTGAACCTGAAAAATACTTGGGTTAGTTTCTATACTTCTGAGAGCCTGAGGAATCCTCAGTTTATGTTAGTGCTCACTCCTCTTAAGACGATTGGAATAGAGCTCCTTGAGGGGTTTTATACATGAATTTGGTAACAGCATCAGAGGCGGAAAAATATCACATGCACATGACACACGGACACGCCGGCACACACAGACGAGTCAGTGAAACATAGAAACTCATTGCTTTATCTCCACTTCACATTTTTATCCAAGTTGTGTTTCTGACAGTGGCACAGGTTAAGGTCACCTGTTTACCAGTGTTTGTGGAGACTTTTAAGACTCCCTCTTGCCCCGATATGTCATCTTCTGGAGGCTGTGGACTGAACTCCAGCCGCTGTCGCGAGGTTTCCAGAGCTGTCTGAGTGGAAGAAACACCCGGTTCTGTTTCTGAAAGCCCTTGTCCCTTTTCAGCCTCAGGTAGTTGCCGTCAGGGGTCCCTGGGTTGCTTAAGGGCCCTTGATGGAGGCAGGGGAGGGAGCTAAAGTTCAAGTGATGGAGGGGCTGCAGTGGGAGGGGAGGGTCCGGCAGAGGTGGATGGAGTCTGAAGGCAGACGTGTCAAAGGGTTCAAGGGGACTGGAGAGAGCACCGGAGGTGGTGGCAAAGGGAGGCGGAGCGGCCGCGATGGGAAGGGAGAGGCGCGTTTCCCAAAGAGGCCGGTTGAGTTCCTCGTCTCCGGGCAAAAAAAAAGGGAAGCTGCCCGAGCTGGTGGGGTGCAGAGGCAGAGTGGTCCGAGGAGGAGCTTTCAGTCAACAAGAAGCCCCCTGTTGTTGACTAATGGTACCTTTACACTAACGAGCAGAGAACGCGGGCCTCTGCCATGGGCACTGGCCTCTTCCAAAGAGAAGCTTAAGTCTTGCGCCCAGGCTCTTACAGAGACACCTGGGACCTGAACCCAGCCTCTGTTTACCTGGGCCTCACCCAGCCTCTAGACTAGACACAGAACCTGGAGAACTGAAGCCTGTCCTTCCCAGCCATCAGTGGACCTTACCCAGAACGGGCTCAGGAGCCCGGCTGGCCAGTGGCTCCCTGATCCGTCAGGTGTGAGGACAGAGCCTTCGGCGGTGCCCACTCGGGGCCGTAGTGAGAGGTCTCCAGTGATGACTCTGAGCTTAACTGAGTCACGGCACCGCAACCGTCCCAGGAAAACGAGCCGGACAGCAGTTAGACTGGCAGGACCGGATCTTCTCCAGGACTCCCACAGCGGGGAAGCAAGGCCTCCGCACCCCTGCTCAGCGCTCTGGGGCGCGGGCAAGTGAGAGCGACAGCTGAGGGGCAAGGGCTTACGTGTGGAAAACTGCTAACGGGGGCTGGGGTGAGGGGCGCTCTGGCCAGACTGATCTAGCAGGATTCTCGCTGAAGATCTGCCGGGGTGATCAGACACCCCGTCTCCTCCGGGTGACGGTGGAGAATGAGGACCCCGATTAGATGTGCGGGGGATCGGACACAGAGGCCGGGGGGTTCTAGCCAAACCGATGTGGCAGAGTTCTTTCTGAACCTGGTCAGGGCAGAGATACCCTATTGAAAAAAAGTTCAGGGAAGCCGCGTAGAGCTTGGTCAAGGAGGGAATTTTTGTCAGACCTCAGACAAGGGCTGAATCTCTTTTGGGTGAAATTAATGCCCTTACAGTCAGTTCTCTAAAGCGAAATTAACATAGAAACACACGCAACTGGGCTAAGAAGCCAGTTGGCAATTTTCCATATTGGTTGGCCTGTGTTAGTCTCTTCTAGATATTTCTGGGAATGCTCACCCCGTGTTTGTTGTCACCTGCTCTGTGCGGGGCCTTGTGGGCCGCTAGTTGTTAAATAAGTGACCGCCCTGTGCTGATAAAACATAGGGCTCTGCCCCCTCCTTGCCTCCTACAAACAACACTGCACCAACTGTCTCTGAGCACACGGAGGCCCCGTCCCCCGTGCTCAGAACTACTTCCTTTAGCAGAGGTTCTCAGAATTGCAACAGCCGGAAAAAAGGCGTGGTAGCAAACGCATTTCCTGGTCCACGCAGCACCCCTCAAACCCTCTGCTCCTCCGTCCCCGGCTGCGCCCGCCCAGCCCCTACTTCCCGCTGTCCGAGCCCCTTCCCACCTACATCACACAAGCTCGGGGCGCTGGGTCAGGTGGGCAGACAGGCGGACAGACCAGCCGACCTGTGTCTGTAGACCCCTGTGGGTGTCGGTGACAGCCACAGGCATGACATAAGCAGGGCTGTGGCCTGCATTAAAAGCACCGGCTCGCGGCAGCAAGGGGGCTGCCCGGACCCAAACTGAGGGGCTGTCGGCCTGGTCAGGCTCCGGCTGTCACCTGGCTCCCAAACGCAGCCCCTCACTGGGGATGGCCGTGTGGCCAACTCCTCAAAGGTGGGAGCCTTGCGCTTTGTCCGTGGTGGTCCCTCAATTTTTAATAACCCTCTTGGGTCACCAAGGTGAGATGACGAAAGTACGACGCACTCCCCGGAGCACAGCTGCGGCCTCTCTCGCCATTGCCTCGTACCCTGTGCTTGGTCTTCCCCTTTGGTTCTCTGTCTCTCGTCTCTCTCTGTCTGTCTGTCTGTCTCTCTGGTACGCCCCAGGGCATTTCTGTAGCCAAGCCGTGCCTTTCTTTCCAGGAAGCCCACCAGGCTGGGCTATGGCCCCCTCCCTCGATGCCTGCGTCCACCCGAGCCCCTCGTCCCGCACTGCCAGGGCCGCACACGCTGAATGTGGGGTCCTCCCCACACCCTGAGGGCAGGGTCGCCCTGTGTTGCTCGGGTCCCCACACCCAGCTCAGACCGCACACCAGCGGGCCCTCGGAAATAAGGCTCAGCGACAGGGGTTGCCCAGCAGCACACAGCCACCTCGGACCCAGAAACCATATGCCCAGTCCCCTATAAACGTCCTTCGCTGAGCTTGGGGGTGCAGGGGCAGGCGGTCAGGCAAGGCATGGCTACGAAGCGCGCCCCCTTCTCTGAGGGTGGCACTCAGCCCTGTGAACGGGCCAGAATGCAGGGCGCTGAGCACCCCGCCAGGCCCCGCCCCTGCTGCCCCAGCCCTGTGCCACCTGCCTCTATTCCCAGTAACCTGTCCAGGCGCATGGCGGGCACCGGGCGCCCGATAACAGCCACCCTTGCACCCGCGTGTGTGCGCGTGTGTGTGCACGGGCACCTGCGTGACCTTGGCCCAGAAACAGCAGCTGTCTCCCGGCCCTGGGCACACCGCCTGGCGTGAGGCCAACCTGGAGGCAGGGGCAGAGGTAGGAGGAGGAGAAAGAGGCCCTCCACAGGCAGCTGCCGACTCAGGCTCCCGGCCGGCCCCAGCCCCATAAATACCCGTGGGCCGGAGGCAGGGCCACCTTGAGGTGGGCACACACCATGGGGCACCTGGAGCTGCTGGTTTTGGGCTTCACCTGCTGCCTGGCAGCAGTGAGCTCGGCGAAGGTAAGCGAGGGCCCCGCAGAGGAGGCAGGGCCCCCGTCCTTCGTCGTACAGGCCTGGGACCTGGGGAAAGCACAGCGGAGGGCAGGGGGGCAGACGCATCCCCGGCCGACGCCCAGGAAAGAGAGCCAACAGCTCACCCAGGGGTTTGTCCCGGGTGCGTCTTCCTTCCCACGGTGACTCGGGCGCAGGCCAAATACAGGGCGCCCAGTTAAACTGGGTTCCGCAAACCGCTAACAGTTTTGGCTGTAGGCGCGTTCCACCCAGTCTGTAGGATACACGTGTGCTAAAAACAAGATCGTCGCCGTTTGTCTGAAGTTCACACGTAAGTGGGCGCCCTGCCCGGTTAGTGGCTGACTCTGGCCCCCCACCCACAGCACCCCTCGCTCTGGTCGCTTCCTCTCTCTGGGGAGGTCGACGGAGATGCAGGCCAGCAATTTGCCCAGCGTCGCGCAGCCCCCGGTGTCTGAACAGAGGTCTGCAGCTCAGTCTAGTTCGACCTGGAGTGTGGCTGCCAGCATAACCCCCTTCTCCTGAGGGGGTGTTACTCCCACCTGCTGGCCAGTGGCCGGGTCCCCGCCAGGACAGGTCAGGGGGCCTCCTGGGGCATCTATAGAATCTGTCTTTCCTAATTGCCCTCCCACGGGTGTGAGGAACAGGGCAGGCCAAGTGCTTTTGGGACAGAAAGCCCAACAGCACCACGCAGGCTTCCATAGGGGACCCCAGTGCCACACCAGGCTGTTCCCCTCCCTGGCCCGCTGCTCCCTCATCCCTGCTCTCGTATCCCTGCTGCCCCGGGACCTGCCCCTGGACCCTGGACGTTCTGAGACTGGTCCCTTCTGCCACGGAGGGGTGGTCTCTCTTTCTCTGGGAGAGTCCTTTTCCGGGTGCTAAAAGAGCCTGGTTTTTTCCACGTTGCTCCAGAGGCCAGCGCCACCTACCCCACCCCCACACCCCATACACATGCTGCCCTGGTGGCCAGGGTCCTTGTGTCCTGGGCACTCCCCACGGGGCCTCGCGGCCAACCTCAGTTACACGGCGCCCCCCCCAGCAGCCAGGGAGGCTGGTCAGGAAAGGGCCTGGCGGTCTGGAATGAGGGCGCTCATCCTAGAATGAGCTGAGAGAGACACAGAGACAGTCAGAGGCCGGGCCCACACCTGCCGCGGAGCCCCCGCCCCAGCCCCAGGCACCTGGCACGAGTGCTTCGGGCCCCTTCCCCGCCCCAGTTCCAGCCACCCCGCCCCTCAGCCCAGCACAGCAGGTGGGGTGCAGGGCTGCCCTGCGCTTGCCCACCTGGATCCAGCACAGGCAAGAGCCAGGAAGATGCGACCTGCCACCGCTGCCCTGACAGGCGGGGGGCCGCACTGGGTGGGGATAAGAGGCTGGCTCTGATCAGGCTCCGCGGCAGGGACAAGGGGCCAGCAAGTGCCAGCCCCTAGGCCACCCACGTGGAGCCAGCTCAGTGCGATGGCTGGATTCACAGTGGTGGTTCTGATGGCCAGGGCCAGGGGAGGCGGAACGGGGGTCCTTCCCAGCAGGGAGCACCGGCCAACGAGACACAGGGGTGGAGGAGATGAGGGGAGGAGAAAGAAGGGCCCCCCACTCAGGGCCCTCACAGCCGGGCGCGAAGTGTCTCCTGCTGCTGGCACTTGGAGCAGCTAACAGGCAGGAGGCACTGCTGTCACCCATCTTCTGGATGGGGAAACTGAGGCTCACGGTCACCGCTAGGCCAGAATCCAAACCTCCATCCCGCCTCTCCCACCCTCCTCAGAAGCAGGAATACACTGGGTGAAGCAGCTTCCTCTGAGACCCCGGGGCCGGACCCCCCGGGGTGGAGGGAGGGCAGCAGGCTGCTCCTTTAGGAAGGAGGGTGAGGGGGGTTCTTGGTCTCGGGTGCAGATTGGCCCCTCCTTGAAGCTGTTTCTGGGCCCCCCACCCCTGCCGGGACCGCCCCGCCCGAGCCCCTGAGCCTGCCCGCCTCTCCCCCCAGCTGGGCGCCGTGTACACAGAAGGGGGCTTCGTGGAAGGCGTCAACAAGAAGCTCGGCCTCTTTGGCGACTACGTCGACATCTTCAAAGGCATCCCCTTCGCCGCCGCCCCCAAGGCCCTGGAGAACCCCCAGCGACACCCCGGCTGGCAAGGTGCGAGTGGGTGCATGCCGGGCAGGCCCTGCAGCAGGGGATGGCTCGGTGGGGACACCACTCGCATGCCAGCCCCTCTGGCCACCCACAGGGACTCTGAAGGCCAAGGAATTTAAGAAGCGATGCCTCCAAGCCACCATCACCCAGGACAACACCTATGGGTCTGAGGACTGCCTCTACCTCAACATCTGGGTCCCCCAGGGCAAGAAGGAAGGTGTGCTCACCCCCACCCTGCACCCTCCAGTCCCCTGAACCCTGCGGGGAGGGGCCAGGCAGCCAGAGGCCCCAGCCCTGCCCCCCAGTTGTATCTGGGGCTCCAGGGCTGAACTTCCCTGAAACCAGCACCCGGAGGGGAGAGGGGGGAGGGGGCACCCGGGGTCACTGGGCCTGCTCTCCTGCCTCAGTCTCTCGGGACCTGCCTGTCATGATCTGGATCTACGGAGGTGCCTTCCTCATGGGGTCCGGCCATGGGGCCAACTTCCTCAAGAACTACCTGTACGACGGGGAGGAGATCGCCACCCGGGGCAATGTCATCGTGGTCACCTTCAACTACCGGGTCGGGCCCCTGGGCTTCCTCAGCACTGGGGACTCCAACCTGCCAGGTCCGCGGGGCGCCTTGGGCACGGGGACGGGTAAACCTGGTGGGGACGCCCCTCAGTGTCCCTCGATCCCAAACGACTCCTGACAGGCCATCAGAAAGGCCCAGAACGCTATTCGCAGAGCCAGGAAGCTAGAGATGGACCGCGAGACACAGGGGCCCCTCGGCGGCCGCAGCGAAAGAGAAGAGGCTGCCAGACAGATAGAGACCCAGGGAGGGACCAGGGGGTTGGGACAGGGAGCCGAGGGAAAGAGACAGAGGCTGAGACATTGAGGTGGCGGCTCAGAGGGGCACAGAAGCCTCAGCACAGAGAGACAACAAGAGGGACTGTGGCCCCCTGCTCCTGAACCCCTGCCCGAGCCCCCCACGCCTCCTCCGGCGGCGCCCCATTCAACCTGCCTCCCGAGGACCCACCCTCGTCCCGCCGCAGCCCCGCCCAAGGTCCCTGACGCAGGCCCCGCCCACCCGCCGCAGGTAACTTTGGCCTTCGTGATCAGCACATGGCCATCGCGTGGGTGAAGAGGAACATCGCGGCCTTCGGGGGGGACCCCAACAACATCACCATCTTTGGGGAATCCGCCGGAGGCGCCAGCGTCTCTCTGCAGGTCTGGGGACCGCCCACCCCCCGCCCCGCCGGGAGGGGCGGGCCTCCCTCCGAGGGGGTTGGAGGGAGCCCGCGGGGTGGCGGGGGCTGGGAGGAGCAGGGCTGGAGCTGAGAGTCCGGCTATCCACGGCGGTGCCCGGGGTGCGCGGGTATGGCGAGCGGTGGTGACAGGACTTGTGTGTGTTGCAGACCCTCTCTCCCTACAACAAGGGCCTCATTCGGCGAGCCATCAGCCAGAGTGGTGTGGCGCTGACCCCCTGGTCCATCCAGAAGAACCCTCTCTTCTGGGCCAAAAAGGTAAAGAAGAGATTCAGTGGGTGGGGGATGGGCTCGGCTTAGATGCTGGGGGAGGGGATTTCCTCCTTTCCACTCTCTGTCCTGTCCTGTCCCCCCAACCCCCGGCTCCCTCGCCTTCTGCCCCTATGCTGGCCTCACCTACCTGCTTCCCCCCAACCCCCAGATCGCCAAGAAGGTGGGCTGCCCCCTGGACGATACAGCCAGGATGGCCAAGTGTCTGAAGGTCACTGACCCCCGTGCCCTGACGATGGCCTATAAGATGCCCCTGGCAGGCATGGACTGTGAGTGGGGGCTTCACGTGGGGGGTGGGCCCTGCTCCTAAAGAGAACAGGAAGTGTAGAGTCTCGGGCGTGACGCTGTCACCAGCTTGCTGGTGTCCCTAGGCAGCTCCACGTCGCCACCAATGCCCTGCCATGCCTCGGGGTCCCGGCTGGCTGCGAGGACGGGGCCATTCCTTCTCTTATCCTCCGTGGGCCGTGGCCCCTTTGAGAAGCTGACGGACATTTGCCCTCCAGCCCAACGATGCACACACATGACCACTGACCAGTTTAAGGGACCCCAGACAGAGAGCCTTCGTGCCAGACCTGTTCATCCCTCCCTCCACGCGTTTACTCGGCAACCACCGGCTGAGCACGAGCTGTAGCGTCTGGTCCTCCCAGCTCTGCCACTCTGTCCCGCGCCGGGGCTGGGGACCCTGTCAGAAAAAGCCTCAGAGTGTCAGTGTCTTCAGCCCACTAGGCTGTAACTCTCTCTTGCTCACTCCAAGGCCAAGTTCAGGGGGTCCCTCATTTGCCCGTCACCTCTTTGTGCACCAAGCCACAAGCGCTAGGCAGGCAGAACCGAAGGAACCAACGTCGCCAAAGGGCAAACCAACCATTTCCGCAACGGAAGGAAACCCAGGCTGGGCCTGACAGAGGCCAGCGCATCCGCCGGCCTGGAGTCAGCCCTACAGTCCGTTAGGGGTCGGTCCCGGGGTCTGCAGGGCAATGTGGACCCGGCACAGTGTCTGGCTAACAGACTAGAGGAGAGCCCCCCTTTCTCCATCGGCCCCTCAATTGCTCCTGGTCTCCTTCATCTTGATTTCGGCCCAGCGAGGAGAGAAGGGGAAGACAGGGACTTCCCTGCCGTGAGGGGACAAACGCGGCCTCTAGTCCAGTGGTTCTCAGTCTGGGCAAGTTTGCCCCTGGGGGTCATGTGGTTGGAGAGAGTTTAGGCTGTCATACTGGGGAGGGGTGCTGCTGGCACCCAGCGACTGGGACCAAGGATGCTGCCCAACTCCCACGGGACGGCCCCATGACCTAGAATTATCCTGCCTATGGCCCGAGTGACAGGCTGCAGGAAGGCTCTGCCTTGGCCTGGGGACATGCAGCGGGGGTCTGGAAGGTGTGAGGTCTCTCCACGCAGACCCCATGTTGCACTACCTGGGCTTCCTTCCTGTTGTCGACGGAGACTTCATCCCCGACGACCCCATCAACCTGTTCGCCAACGCGGCTGACATTGACTACATAGCTGGCACCAATGACATGGACGGCCACATCTTCACCACCATCGACGTGCCGGCTGTCGACAAAGACAAGCAGGTTGTCACAGAGTGAGTAGGGCGCAGGGCCCAGGGCGGTGCCCGAGGGCAGCAGGGCGCGGCGTCCACCGAGCGAGGAAGTCGGGCCCCCCGTGTTCCACCGGGCGTGGGGAGAAGATTCCCCTCCCGCTGGCCCTGGGTGGACGGTCCAGTGCTGGCTCTGTCCCTGCAGTGAGGACTTCTTCAAGCTGGTCAGCGGGCTCACCATCACCAAGGGACACAGGGGTGCCAACGCCACCTTTGAGTTCTACACCGCGCCCTGGACTAAAGATGCGTCCCAGGAGGCCAAGAAGAAGACAGTAGTGCACTTCGAGACCGACGTCCTCTTCCTGATGCCCACAGAGGTGGCCCTAGCCCAGCACAGAACCAATGCCAAGTGAGAACCTGGGCGGGGGAGGCTCACCAGGGGCACGCGCCTGCCCACTGAGGCCTCACTGGGGGTGGCCCACTGGGGTCTGGGAGACCTGGGCAGCTGTGATTGGGTCGCTGGCAGTGCCTGCACTCTCTGCGTTGCACAGACCTGACAAAACTTGAGAAGGCCCCTCCTCGCCTCCCAGCCTCGGCAGGGCTTGGCGCAACCCTCCCCCAGCCCCCGGCCCCCGGCCTGCAGAGCTCTCGGGCCTGTCGGCCATCCCTCTCCATGACGGTCTCTGCGGTGGGTTTCGACTTTGCCAGTTTTCCAAACAACTTTGGCCTGCGGCCACACTGCACACCTCTACTCAGTAATAGCCGAAGAAAATAAAAAGCAACCAAGGGATGCTTAAAAAGCGAGAAGATGACCTTGTGCCCAGAGGTCCAGGATGAGAACTTGGTAGCACCTAAGCAATAAAGGCCAACAGGGAAACCCCGGAGAGCAGACACCCTGTCCCATCAAATGAAGAATGCCCATTCATTTTCAGAGAAAAAAAAATCTTTCTTGACACTGAATTACAGGAGGAAGACACCTCTGTGTTTTGTGGAGGCGAAGCAGACAGACACACAATTGAGTTCGTAGAGCCCACAAGCCCATGAACTTGGCCCATGGCTTTCCCTTCCCCAGGTGTAAGGATCCAGGTTCTCCATGAGTCGGGGGACTCCCTGCCAACCCCAAGCGCCCTCACGGCGCCCCTCCAGGCCCATCGCTGGGCTGGACGGCCCCGTGCCAACCTGGGTGGTTTCCCCTTCCCTCCTCAGGAGTGCCAAGACCTACACCTATCTGTTCTCCCACCCCTCTCGGATGCCTGTCTACCCTCGCTGGATGGGGGCTGACCACGCGGACGACATCCAGTACGTCTTTGGGAAGCCCTTCAGCACCCCCCTGGGCTACCGGGCCCAGGATAGGACTGTCTCCAAGACCATGATCGCCTACTGGACCAACTTTGCCAGAACTGGGTAAGGCAGGGCGAGGGAGCCAGGGCCTCCTGCCACCTTGGCCCTCTAGACCCGGGTTCCAGTCCCTGTGCCCTCACTTACATGTAACCTCCTTCAGTACCCCACGTGGGCGTGAGGATAAGAGCTGCTGGCTGGGCCCCGGGACGAGCACGTGCCCGGCTGGAGCCCAGGACCCAGGAAGGCGCCTGACAGTTGTGTTGGCACAGAGGGCAGAGGGCTGCCCAGGGAAACCGAGACCGCACAGGGCTGGGGCTCAGGTCCCCCGTCTCCTGGGAGGCCCCAGCCCCCACACAGCCTTTTTTTCCTCACTCTGCAGGGACCCCAACATAGGCCACTCAGCTGTGCCCACGCACTGGGACCCCTACACCCTGGAAAATGGCAATTACCTGGAGATCAACAAGAAGATGGACAGCACGTCCATGAAACAGCACCTGAGGAGAGACTACCTGCACTACTGGACCCTGACCTACCAGGCACTGCCCACGGTCAACGGGGACGAGGCCGCCCCCATGCCCCCCACGGATGACTCCGAGGCCGCCCCCGTGCCCCCCACGGGTGACTCCGAGGCCGCCCCCGTGCCCCCCACGGGTGACTCCGAGGCCGCCCCCGTGCCCCCCACGGGTGACTCTGAGGAAACTCAGATGCCTGCAGTCATTGGCTTCTAATGTCCTTGGCCCCAAGAGGCCACAGGGTGGGACCCCAGGGAGCCCGCCCCCCTCCCAGGCTCTTCCTGAATAAAGCCTCTTCCCTCTCTGGCTGGTGTCTTGCTTTGCTCTCATGACCTCAGTTGCTGCTGGCGCAGGGCCGAGTGCACCCTGGTCTCTGGCAGCCTCCGCTCAGGACAGGGACAGTGACAGCCGCATTTCAGAGGAGGAAACAGGGTCAGAGAAGGGTCAGAGCCGAGGCTGGAGTCAGGCCCTGCACACCAGGCCGCTGGCTCTGAGGGGCGGGGCTCTGCCCGAAGGGTGGGCAGGGCCAGTGGAGCGCGGCCAGGCCAGGCCAAGCCCTCTGGGCTCTGGAACTGGCCTGGGTAGAGAAATGGAGTCTGCTTCCAGCTGGACCCAAAGTCAGAGGCAGGATGAAGCATCACACTGGATTGTCAAAAGCAAAGGGTGCAAGAGGGCTGAGCGGCGGGTACCCTGCCTGCGGGGGCCTGCGGTGGTACCCAGCGGCTCCGGCAGAGTCCAGGGCAGGGAGCGGGAGGCAGAGGTCAGACTTCTGCGTGGTGGCCTGGCCTGGGCACCGACAGCACCGAGGGCTTAACCCTCCTGACCTCACCACGGCCCCATAAGGTGGGCACTGTGAACCCCCCTTTTAGACCGTTATAGGTATTTTGAAAGAAACAAGCCCCTAAGGGGGGTCATGTGCCCTGGGCCACCAGAGCAAGGGTTCCAACCCAAGCCTGAGACACCAAAGCTCACAACGTAGGGGTGCGTGTGCATGTCACTGTGTGGTGGGGGTGAGGGCTCAGGGGACAGAAGATTCTGGGACCCCGAGCAGCTCAACCTGGTGGGTGTGTGTGTGGGAGTGCAGCACCAGGGGTCCAGCGGCCACTCGCTCTCCCTCTCCTGCTCACAGAAGGGAGCCGGAGGCCTGGGGAGCCGTGTCCTGTGGCCCTAGCAGCAGGGTGATGCAGGGGCACTCAGGCTGCCCTGTGCCCCCCTGGGCTGCCCTGGATTCCGGGCTCGGCCAAGGGCTCTTAAGTGTGAAGAGGGGATTCCTGGTCAAAGACCGAGGGGCGTGGACTCTCCGAGTGCAGGCCTGTCCTGGTGACCGTCTGCTCTCAGCCAGTGGAGGCCCAAGGGTGCCCCAGGGTGCCCGTCCTCGGCCCCAGGAACATGCACATGCCTTCTCCAAGTGTCGCTGCCTGTGTGGTCTGCTCTCTGGAGCCTCCTGAGCTGCAAGAGGACCCTCTCAGACCCCAGGGCCTCCTGGGACCTGGCACTTCTCCCTCTTGTTGAGGAAAGCACAGTCTCGCTGCCTGTTACCCAGGAAGTCATGTCCCTGCTCAGCTAGGCCACGTCGGAATGGCTCACGCTGTCGGGACCCAGGTCTGTGTTCGGTCCTGGGCTGCACGGAGGCCTCCCTGGTGGAAGCGAGCCCTCTGATCCCCATGTGTCTGGATGACAGGGATAGCCATCGGGATAATTCAGGGTGGCCCACAATCCACCTGGCTCTGCCTTTCCGGGCTCTCTCCAGGGGTGGAAGTTGAGCTCACTCGCCCCGAAGCATGCTGAAGGCTGCCCAGGGTCCTAGAGGCGCCTGCAGGCAGGTGTTACCCTTTAGCTCTGACCTCAGCGAAACCCCGCATGGAGGGCCCGCGGGCGAGCTCAGGAGCACGTTTGCTTACCACGGCACAGACGCGGCTCAGGCTTGCACTGGCGGGGCTGTGTCTGTGGGCCAGCAGCCTTGGTGGTCTTCCTCCCCGTTCCCCAAGGCCGCCTCTTTCAACCTTCCCCACGAGAGCGGTTCAAACCACCCTCGTCCCCATGACCCTCGGTCCAGACTTGGACCGAGGACGCGGCCACCGCAGGGCGCTGCAAGCTCCAAGGGCTCTAGCCCATTTCAGACCAGTGGGTACCACCGTGACCGAAATCTACAAACTCCTCATGGGTGGTCAAGAGAGACCCCAAGACAGGCTGAAACGCTTGCCTCGTCCTGCCCGGAAAGGCAACCACGTCCTGGGTCAGGAGTCAGTCCTTGCAACTGTCATTTAAAAATCGGGGTAAAATATACACAACACATAACATGCTAACTGATTTGTAAGTGCACAGTTCAGTGACATTAATGGCGTCTGCACTATTGTGCAGCGACGGCCGCCGTGCAGTTCCCAAAATTTTCATCGCCCCAGCCAGAAACTTTGCAGCCATTCAGCAGTAACTGCCCTCCCCCACCCCTGCTCGTCGCTTCTGCCTCTGGTCTCGGTCAGCTTCTCTACTCTGGGTATTTCTTCTACGTGGGATCCCATGCTCAGGGGCCACCCCGGCAGTAGCGGGGGTCAGAATTCCACCTCTCCCAGTGGCTGGGCCGCTTTCCAGCAGGTTGGTGACCAGGGCACCCTGTGCTGTTAGAATCCCACTTATTTCCCTAAAGTCGTTCGTGACGCCACGCCGAGGGCCCTGAGGACTGGACCGTGGTGCGTAATCTCAATGTCTGGGGTAGTTCGCTGAGTTGTTTTTCCTGGGAACAGGTTCTCTTTTCCTGTGCTGTGAGAACCGGGCATTGCACATTATGGCGTGGAATCTGGGGAGACGGCTCTCCTCCTCCTTGGGGCTTGCGTCTACGGCTGGTTGAGGGATGCGGCCCTCCGTTTCTACAGTAACTTCTCCAAAGGGTTTTTGCAAAGCCTGCATTGCTTGCTGTGTGTCGTCCCTGGATTCTGTGTCAGTGTGTCACCTGGCAGAGACGTCCTTACCTGTTCGAGTTCAGAGGTACGGCCCTCCGTGCAACTGCTCCTGGCGGCTGCATCTGATGAGGTTCGAGCTCCACGTTTGATGATTCTGGTAGATGCCCCACCCCCAGCTTCATGGTTGTTTCCACAGAGAGACTGACACCTGGAGCTTCTCACCCCACCATCGTCTGTCACCAATGCCGTTTTTAAAGACCCAAATTTCAGTCCTGCTGGTGTGGCTCAGTGGATTGAGTGCCGGCCCGCTAAACCAAAGGGTAACTGGTTTGATTCCCAGTCAGGGCACGTGCCTGGGTTCTGGACCAGGTCCCAGTAGGGGGCGCACAAGAGGCACCCACACATTGATGTTTCTCTCCCTCTTTTTCTCCCTCCCTTCCCCTCTCTAAAAATAGATAAATAAAATCTTAAAAAAAAAATTAAGACGCCCAAATTTCAAAGGTGGCCACTGTGCACCTTGACCTCTAACCCCAGGGGCCCTGAGGGTCCCGTCTCAGCTCACTGCCTCAGTAAACAGCACTTAAGTCAACACGTGCTCTGTGGACAGCAGCACTGGGCGCGTCTGCAGGGGCGGGAGACGGGCGGCTGCCCCCTTGCCCCTCTGGCAGAGCACGCCGGCAACCCACGTGGTTCAACACGGACCGCGTGCGTCTGTCTGCGTGGTGTTTAAATCAGCACAGGAGGTGAAAGGAAAGCATCACTCCCGGGCTATAGTAGAAACGGGATTTTAATATAATATTCAAGTCTAGCATTTTCTATTTACAACAAATAAATATTGCCCCTCCCCAACTGGTAAACATGATTTTTGCCTTTTATACAAATATGCAATCCCCTCCCCTCCCCTCCCACCCAAATCCTCCTTTCCCACGGACCCCCGCCCCGCGCCGTCTCGTGACGCCCAGGGTGCAGTGGTGAGTGGCACTTGCAGTGTCGTGAGATGTGACGTCGATAGGGCTTGCCCGAGACCGTGCTCACTCACTGGGTGAACAGGGTCTCTCTCCTCTCCTCTCCAAGGGTGGGCCGGGGTGGGGGGTGCGGGGCTCCCTCTCTCAGGTGGCCCTGACGATGGACTCTTTGGTGCAGCCCGAGGAAGGCTAGAGTGGTGGCAGGGGGGCGGGGATCCCCGTCAATGGCACGGCTGGTGCCCATGGGTACACGGAGAGAACTGCAGTGGTCAGACCCAGTGGGTGAGCGGGTGCCCTGGGGTGCCCGTGGGCACGAGTGGCAGTGACCCACACCTGGGAAGGCGTGAGGGAGGTGTGGCGAGGGCGTGCCCAGTGGCGGGCAGGGCTCCACGCCCCTTGGCAGCACTCCTCGGCAAAGTCGGCTAGTCCTCTGGCTCCAGAGAGCGGAAGGCACCTAAGGCGGCGAGTGGTCCACGGGAGGCCAGGTCGGCCTGTCGACGGGCAGGCGTCAATCCCGGCAGCAGGAGAGGTCCCGAGGGAAACTGGAGTCTGGGGTGGCCCGGGCTGGCAGGCAGGCGGGGCGGGAGGCGCCCGCCTGGCCGGGGCCACTGCCGTCTGCGAGTGGCTCATTGCTCGGCCAGCCCGATCCTGGAAAGGGCCGGCCTGTGGCTGGGCCAGCACGAGGGACCCGCTAGAAGATGCCCTTGGCAATCTTGAGTCCCTTCTGCTTCATGCGGGGGAGGGTAGAGCTGGCTCCGTGCCTGACCTTTGCCCCCTTGGTGAAGGTCCGTTTCTTCAGGACAAAGTCATAGTTGGCAGCAGAGTTCATGGCGTAGAACACATTGGCGTTGTCAGGGATCTTCAGCTCTGGCAGGGACGGGTAGAGGGATGGTCAGTATGAGGCCTCCGCAGGACGCCCCACCACGCGAGAGCCCCAGGGCCGGCCCCGGCCAGGGGCCGAGACCCCTGACCTAACTACAGGACCACCAAGGGCCTGTCTGAGTGACACAGGCCCAAAGAGGCTGCGGAGGTATGACGAAACCTAACGATGCTGGAGCTGGTGACGGGTCACCCACGCTGGCCTGGTGCCGCCTCCGTGGACCGGAATCTCAAGCAGGAACAGGTACTATAGTTCCCTGACCACTTTCCCCGAGTCCCGCCCCGCTCAGGGCAAGAGCTCTGGGGCCCCGTGACGGGCAGGCCTCCACTCCGCGTGGGCGCCAGGCACCCACAGGTCCCCGTGCTCGGCTCCTGTGCCCCTGTGCCCCCTGCCAGGCCGGCATCTGTGCCCTGTTCTGTCGTCGTGTGGCTCTTATTCTAGACCCTTGGCCTGCGTGGGCCCCTGTGTTCCTTTTCAGGAACATGGGTCCTACCTCCCCAGCCCCCTCACCAAACATGGTGCAGGAAAGGGAGAGAGGACTTAGAAACCCACTTCAAGGGATCGTGGGGGCATTACCAACGGTCAGGGGCCATGGCAGAGAGTGGGCGGCTGGCTCAGGGCAAAAGAGAAGGCGGGGTGACGTTGGCGGCCGACCTTTGTGTGGTGCAGGTACGGCCACGAGCACACGCCGGGTAGGGCAAAGGGAGGGTCACAGTTATTCGTACAGGAAACACTACAATAATTAATAAGCAATGCAAGAATAAACTCCTCTGTGTTTCGTGTACTGACAACTGTAAACCTACCAGCGCCCGGCCTGTTTCTATAAATGCACCGGCTCCTTCCTTTCCAGCGTGGCAGGGGAACGCAGGGCTCAAGGAACTGGCCCGAGGTCCGAGCCCCGGCATCAGCCCCGAGGCTGTGCTAAGAGCCTCTCTCCCCGTCCCAGGACTTAGAACGCTGCACTGCTGCTCCCAAGTTCCGCCTGCTACGGGCTGAATGCCTGTGGCCCCCCGGATTCCCACTGAACCCCTAACCCCCAAGGTATAGGGGTTAGGAGGCGGGGCTTTGGGGAGGAGATGAGTTCATGAGGGTGAGACCCCTGTGAATGGGATTAGCGCCCTTGTAAGAGACCCCAGAGAGCCCCCTCCCTCCCCGTGTGAGGGCACACCCAGAAGCCAGCAGTCTGCAGCCCCGAAGAGGGCTCTCGCTGACCTCGCCGACTGTGCTGGCCCCTGGTCCCGGACTCCCGGCCTCTAGGGCCGTGAGGAATGCATTTCTGTTGTTTACAAGCCCCCCAGACTGTGGTGGTTTGTCACAGCAGCCAGAGCGGACGAAGACAGTGCCCTACGCATGTGGATTGTAACCCACTTGATGTTTAGTCGCCGGCAGTCACAAGTTTCCTGACGCACCCGTTTCCTGTCCTAACCAGAAAGTGCCCCTTTGACTGGCCTGTGGCCTTGGCTACCAGGCTGCTTTGCCCCCGGGAGGAAAGCCTTTTCTCTTTGCTGAGGCTCTGACCTGGGGTCACGACCTGGGAAGGGCATGTGACAGGCTCGGCTACCCAGGGGGGCTGCCCCGGAGCAGGCCAGCGGGTGCCCAGCTGGTGTGTGTTCCTGTGGGACGGGGAAGGGTGCTGCCCCCGCCCCGCCGCGCTGCCCGCTGCCGGCCCCAGCTTACTCCGCTCGTCCGAGATGACCTGCACCAGCTCGTACTGCTCGGGCTCGCCCTCGTCCAGGTTGTGTTTGTCCATGGCCTTGCGGATGACGGCTGGGGCCTTATCTTGGCTGGTCACCTGGGTCGGGGTCGGGGACAGGCCATCAGGGCAAGGGTCCTGGGGACCCACCTCGGCACTGTGCTCAGGGTCGCAGCCTCTGGCCAGGTGCTGGGTCTGTGGGGGTCTCGCCACCCTCTCCTGTCCCCTGCGGCGGGGGGCTCCCTGCAAGGATGAGGGCCTTTCCCAATTGTCCCTACTCCCCCTTCTCCGGCGAGCCTGCCACCTCCTCCCACACCACCTGGGAAAACCACCTGCCCCTCCAGCAACAGTATCCGCGAGTCTGGGGAACAGGCGGCTCTGGGGGTGAGAGCCAAGGGACGCCCAGGGCCCGCCTACTCGCCAGGCCCACACTGGGCTGGAGGCTGCAGGCTTGGCTGGCACAGGCCGACCCCTGCTGCCTCCACCCCAAGGGCCAGAGTGCAGGCGAGCCTGAGACACAGGGTCACACGGGTGACCGTGTCACGGGGCACCTGACCCAGCTGTGGGGTATGGCGGGGATGGGGGAGCAAACGGCTCATCTGCAGCCCAGTTCTGGAGGATGAGGACAGTCCCCTCCGCCCCACAGATCAGTCCCACTGGCTCGACCTCGACCTTCCGTGACATGTAGTGTCTGACACCCCTGGCTGCCCCCACGGCCACCAGCCTGGATGGCCCCCTGCCCCACCAGCCCATATCTCCAGCACCAGCCCATCCAGAGACAAAAGTCACAGGTCACTGCTGTTGGCCTCTGCCCCAGCCTCTAGCGGCTCCTGTCTCCCTGACACTTCCGTGACCCTGACTTACCCCTGACCCCTGCTCCTGCACCTTGGCCCCGCCCGCTGCCCTCCAACCCCCAGCACGCGCCTGCCTTGGGACACTGCCTGGTGCCCCCTTCAAGGGTGTCACCCCGAGGCCCTTCCTGGCGGCGACATGACCTGTCTCTGCCCATTGCTGTCATCTGATCACCACTGCACTCTGGCTTCTCCTCTTCCGTCCTTCCTGACCCTCTGACAAGCCGCTGCAGGATGGCAGGACGGCACAGGGCGTTCGACCCTGACCAGCTGCCTGGCGGGCGGCCCTGAGGGCGCCGCCGCCGCCCCACTCACCAGGATGCTCTTGTACATGTTGCCGTTGTCCACGTCCAGGCTGACCCGGATGATGCAGCAGTCGCCCACCTGCTGGTTGTAGAGCGGCAGCGAGGCGCTGTAGCTGCTGACCCCGGAGACGGAGCGCTTGTGGGTGCGGGTGCTGGCCACGGGCGTGGTGGAAGCCGAGGACGAGGAGGCGCTGCTGGAGGCCGAGCTGATGCCGGAGGTCTCTGGGGACGACTGCGAGGCCGACTCCCAGAACTGTGGGGAAGGGCCCGTCAGCAGAAGCCCTGGGCCCGGGACGGGGGTGGGGAGTGGTGCTTCTAGGGGTTTTGTTTGGGAGCTGGGGCGCCCCGGCCCCGTTTTGTGGGTGTGCAGGGGGAACCGGAAGGGAGGGGCGGCCACCTTCTTGTCCTGGCCGTCGGGGGACTCCGGGACAAAGCTCATGTTGACCTCCTCCACGTCGGAGCTGGAGGAGCCTGCCGAGTGGACGCTGAGGGCGTCGGTCACGTCCCCGCTGCTGAGGTAGGGGCCACACCTGAGTTGGTCACAGGACTTGGAGTGAGAGCTGCCACTGGTGCTCAGCTCCGTGCTGGGGGCCTGGCGGCTGGAGAAAGGGCCGGGTTGCTCAGGGGAGGCCTCCGCTGGGGCGCACCCTCCCGGCACCCCCTCCCCCACGCTCTGCTCCAGGCACCCAGCTGAGTGCTCAGTCACCGGCACCCCGTTCGCTCCAGCCACCTGACATCATTTAGCGACACCCCGTTTCAGAGGAGGAAAACGGAGGCCCAGAGAGGTGAGGTGACTTCCCTGGTCACTGGGCTGGTCAGCGGAGGAGCTGTGGCCTCAGTGCCAGCTGTCGGCCCCTCTGCACCCCTGAGGGAGCCCCCGGCCCCTCCCAAAGGACGCCCCTGCGGCCCAGGGGCACCCACTCGCTCCAGCGCTTGACGATGGCCGTGTTCTTCTTGGTCTTCAGGGTGTTGCTGGCGGACTCGGAGGGCGGCTCCAGTTCACACGACAGGTTGTAGCTGCGGGACAGAGTGGCAGCTGTGGGCCGCCAGGAGCCACACGGGGGTCTCCCTCCCAGCGCCTGCCAGCAGCCAGAGTCTCGGCACCAGGCCATCTCGCCAGGCCACAGGGTCCAGTGCGGACCATGAGCCCGTGGCGCAGGCTCCGGAGCTGCAGGGCCCGCCCACCTGTGCCGGGTCCGGGTCCCGCCCTGGCCTCACCTCTCGGCCTCGCTGAGCCGCTCCGTGGCGCGGAACCAGGCCCCAAAGCGCTCCTCGGGCTCGATGCTGTAGTTGTTGCAGGCCGACTGGAGCAGCTTGATCTGGGCGATCACTTCGAACTCCTGGCCGGAGGGAAGGGCAGGGAGGTGACGGCCCACTTGGGGTGCTGGGCGGGCCAGGGCCCAGTCTCCGGGTCCCTTCCTCTTCCCTGCTCCCACCCAGGCCTGACCCAGTCCCTCCGCAGGAAGCCGTCCTTGGTTCTGAACTCCTGCGCCCACCCTCCCCTGGGAGCGGCTCCCCTATTCTGTGTCCAATTCTCCCCTGCAATAGAACAGGAAGAGGGAAGAATGTTCTACCCAGGGGGCACCTTGGATTTCCGCCCCCCAAAGTGAGGGCTGTGGCTACTCACCTTCCTCCTCTTCTCGAAGTTGATCAGTCTCCCCTGGAAGGCAGACAGCCAACGCCCATCAGAAAGTGTCCCCTTGCCCATGACTGCCTGCACCCCCTCCCGGCTGCACTGCCAACAGCGTACACCAGGGGGCAGGGCAGGCCCACAAGCCGGGACCTTGGGTGGGTCCTGGGAGCGGGGCACTGGGGGGATCTTCTCACCCAACCCTCTGAGGACGGCTGGAGAGACTGAGGCCTCAGGGCAGGAAAGGCCCCGCTTGGCCACCATGTGCCTGACCCATGGGCACCCCCTGAGGGAGGGGCTGTGTCCAAACCCCCTGCAGCTCTGAGCTCCACCAGCCAGGTGGCGAGCTGGTCGCCGGTTGGTAGGACAGGCAGGTGCCCCAACACACGGGGCCGGGGGCCTCTCTGAGACGAGCTGTGCTGTGTGGGGAGCTCAGGGCTCGGTGAGGGGCGCTCCTCCCCGGCTCCTGGGCCCCGCCCACCCGGCCCCCCGCCCGGCCCCCCGCTCACTCACATACAGGTGGTCCTTCATCGCGGTGTCCAGCATCACCAGGTCTGTGAGGAAGGTGCCCAGGTAGGGGATGGTGCCCTGGATGACGCCCTGTGGTGTTGGGGTGAGAGGTGGTGAGTGGGGCCCGTGGCCGCCCCCCTGGCCGCCTCTCAGCCTCGGCCCCAGGACCCCGCCGGGAGCAGCCTGCAGACCTTCAGGCCGTCCTTGTGTCCCTGGACCCCGAACTCCCCCTAGTCACCTTCCGGGCCTGGTATCTGGCAAATCCCCAAGGTTACATGGGCTCTGGCCTTCCCCACCCCCAGATCCCCCTCGGCCCAGCTCTTCCAGGCCCCTGCTCTGCTGTTTCCCCAAGACACCGGCAGCTCGGGGCTCAGAGGAGGCCAGCCTGCCCCCCAGGCCTCGGGCACACTCACCGTCTCCTTCGGCCGTTTCTGGGCTCTCTTGGGGTTCATCTCCAGGGTGGCAAACTTGGAGGTCCCCTCCTGCCAGGGTAGAGGACGGGGTCAGTGAGGCCTTCTCCCTTCACCCCACACGCACCCAGGTCTGTCTGGTCATTTGTACCGACGCCTGGACAGCCCCTCTGGCACCTGGTCCCCGGGCACCCCCTGCGGTGCCCTGTCCCTGGCAGGTTTGGGAAGGGATTCCCCCGCACCCGACACCATCCACCCCAGCCTGGAAGACGGCTGGTTGCCAGTGCGAGGGGACGACAGCACAGAAGCAGGAGACCCGATCTTGCCGGCTCACCCACCCCTTCTGGAAAAGCCATCCCATTCCCGGGGCCTCCTGTCCCCCAAACTAACCCCACCTGACCACGGACCAAACAGATCCCTCTCTCCCCAAAGTCCAGATAAAACAGGCCTGCAAGTTTCCAAAGAAACTTCCACCGAGAAGCTCACCCCACCCCTTACCTTGATGAGCAACTCTCGGCTGAGAGAGTAGTTGTTCTCGTCCGAGAAAATCTCCGACAGCTTCTGAAAGACCCGCAAGCTGTCCCTGGGGGTACAGTGGGGGCGGGGCGGGGGCAGGCTGTCAGTGCAAATCCATCTTATCGTAGGGCCCGAGACCCGAACTGCTGGGGCGGGCGGGTCCTGGGGGCTCTGTGGGCCTGGAAAGGCGTCTCTCACGTTGGTCACCCGGGTCCCATTCCCATTTCTACTGAGTGGCTCTAATGTGACCAGTTTCGACACCATGTGGCTCAGTGCAGTACCTGAGAGACAGGGAAACTGAGTCCTGAGGCAGAACTGCTGGCCTAAGGCCAATGGGCCCCTAGAGACCCCACACACCCGTGGGCCCTGGTAGGGCGCCGGCTCGCTGAGGGGACAGTGCCCCAGCCCTGTGGGAGGACCCAGTGCGCCGCGGGGCTCCTACAGAGAGGCCCGCCCACCTGGAAACCTCTTCCCACGTCTTCTTCAGCCGGTGGATGGAGTTGCTCTGCAGAGCGGAGAGGACGGCGTAGAGAGACGAGAAGTTCTTGAGGGCCCGGCACTCCTGGTGAGGGAGGAGGCGCCGTGAGGCGGGGCTGGGGCTTCCACCCACCCCCGCGTCAGCGCCTCAGTAGATGGAGGGTGCCTGGGGAGCCCCCGCGGGGGGCTGGGCCCCGTGGGTGACTCTCTGGGGGCAGGAGCACCTGAGCCCAACCCAGGAAGGAACCTAAGGAGGAAGTGAGCGCCCAGGCCGGGGTGTGTGTGGGGGGGTGTGCGCGCACGCGTGTGTGCACATGCGAGTCAAGGTCATTGAGCCCCTGAAACAGACGGGCCCGAGAGAGGGTAAAGGCAGCAGTGGGGTTGCCTGGGCCCCCCGAGGCGTACCCTGGCCACCTCAATCCAGTGCTCCACCACCCTGGCCCTGTCCCGGGCCGTGGCACTGCGGTCCCCGAGGCAGGTGGTGATGACGCAGTTGGCCACACTGTTGAACTGGGTGACAGTGGCACGGACGGTGGGAGCCAGGTGCTCCTTGCCCTTCTTGTCGCGCTGGGACCAGATGGATCCCAGGCAGTGGTAGGGCACCACCTTCTTGAACAGCTCCTGGCGGGGCAGACGGGTGTCACCTGGCTCTGCTGTGCCCCAGCTCAGCCCCCCGCCGCCCCACGGAGGGCCCCTGGTCAGAGGGGCTCTGGAAACTGAGGACAGGGACGGAGCCTGGCAGGGGTCTCGGCTTTGCTTCCTGCTCCCTGGGGTGCCCAGCACGTGAGGGGCCAGGAGAGAGCACTGTGGGACAGACGCCAGCATTGTCACCAGCCCGTTCCCACTAACTCTGAGCGCCAGGAAGTGGCCCCCACTGCACGGACCAGGAGGTACCTCGTGCCTCATCACGCCTGTCCGTCCCTGTCCAGAGGCTCATCCCTGTGGGTCTACAACTAGGGGCCTGGCCTCGCATCTGCCACGTAGTTGGGTATGCATCGGGTGCCTAATAAATGCCGAGGCCGGTGAGGTCTCCTGGGCAGGTCGGGGGTAGCCGCTAGAGCCAGCTACACCTCAGCGGGCACCCCTCCGCCACTCAATGGCCAGGCCCCCCGGCTGCCTGTTGTCCCACCTCCCCTGTGCAGAGGGATGGGGTGGGGGTGGGGTCCCAGCTCCACGGTCTGCAGGGAAATCGAGGCCTTGGGGTTAAGAAGCCTGTCCAGGTCACGCAGTGTGTAATGCTAGAGCTGGGATCTGGGCCAGGGCATCGGCTCTGGACCAGGGAACGACGGCAGGGCTGGGCGGCAGATGCCAGAGGCAGGTGCAGCCTCCCCGCCCGCCCGCAGAGAACAGTGGCTCACCGCATCCATCAGGGTAAACTGCTCTGCCACCAGGTCAGGAGGGAACGCCAAGAGGTGCGGCTTCTCCTCGCTCAGCCCGTTCTCTGCAGCCACCGGCGAGGGCCAGTGAGGTTCTGCGGCCGGCTCCGGCCCCAGCTCTAGAGTTCGCGACAGAGCCGCCTCCAGCTCTGGGGTAGGCGTTGGGGCAGGCGCCAGCGCTGGCTCTTGCTCCGGGGCTGGTTCGAGCGCTGGCTCAAGCCCTGGGGCCAGGACAAGCTCTTGCCCTGAAACCAACACTGGACTGGGCGCTAGAGCTGGCGCTGGGCTGGGCACGAGAGTTGGCACTGCAGCTGGCTGTAGCTCTGAGGCTGGCACAGGACTGGACGCTAGCACTGGCTCTAGTCCTGCAGCTGGCGCCAGGGCTGGTGATAGAGCTGGAGGAGGAGGAGCGTTCAGCAACACGTCTGCTTTTCCAAGACAAAAGTCACACCACTGCCCTCTAGAGAAGTCTCCACCCAGGACGTCGTCCCCACCCGCAGGCCACCAGGCAGGGGGCCCGAGGCCGGCCTTTGCTCCCACCCAAGCCGGCCCCCGAGGCCCTTCCTGTGGTCCAGCCCTGGCCCCGCCCTGGCGCCCCTGCCCCCTCTCCTCACCCTCCAGCTCGGCCTCGGTGAGCCCCGCCTGTTCCAGCTGTGCCAGGAGGAGGTGTGCACGGCGCTCCAGGTCGGACCCGGGCATGTTGAGCTGCACGTAAGCCACCAGCTGCCGGAGGCAGGGGAAGTCCGGGGGCTGGCAGAAGTCCTCCGAGTACTGGTCCAGCCAGGTGCCCAGGATGGAGGAGATGGCACTGGGGGTGGGCAGTGAGGGGGCAGCAGAGTCAGAGGCCTCCCAAGGCACCCCTGAGGGGACTGCACTCTGGGCCTGCCCCTGCCCACACAGAGGCCAGTGCGCCCCCCACTGGCCCGTGCTGGGCTGTCCAGGCAGGGGCAGGCGTGGTGAGCAGGCAGGGGCTGGCCATCTCTGGGGGAGGTAGCCCTCCATCCACGGGGTGACCCTCTCCTGCCCTGGGGAAGCCTGACCCCCTCCTGTCTGTTTCCAGCCCCTCCCCCTGGAATGTCAGCTCCTCCAGGGCATCAAGGGGCGGGCCTGCCATGATTGGCACATAGTAGGTGCTGTAGGAGGGTGAGACGGAGGCGATGCAAGCAGAGTGTCCTGCCCAGCCTTCCAGACCCTTGTTCCACCTCAGCCTCAGCTCATGCCCGACGTGCTGCCCTGTCCTCTGTGGCACGTGGGGGCTTTGTCTTCCCTCTGACACTATTCTGTGGAACTGGGGTGGGAGTCACAAGACGTGAGGCTCCCACACACCCCGCGGCCTCGGCCCCCCATCAGACCCGAGGTCCACTCACTTTCTCAGCTGGTCCTGGGGTCCGCCGTCCTCGTGGGAGTAAGGGAGGATGCATCCGTATCTAGAGGAGGCCGTGAGGGCGTCACATCTACCGTACCTGCTATGACGTCTGGTGTTACTGGCTGGCCCCCCTCCTCCCGCAGCCCCCCACTAGGGAGTAGTCCCTGGAGGTCAGGAACTTTTGTCTGCTTTTCTCACGGAATTTGATCACATGCCCAGAAAGACGCCTGTACACGTGAAAGCTTCATATACATCTCCGGAATGAATGAACCCTCACAGTGGCACCTCACAGATATCTGAGTGGGTCTAGGGCCCCTCGGGCAGCCCCCGGGGTCCCTGCCCTGGCCTCGCATGGAAGGGACCCCCCTAGATAGAACCTGGGCCCTCCATTCAGACGAGAAGACCAGTTTACCATAAGCACAGGGCGTCGAGGCTTGAGGTGGAGCTGCTTGGGCAGGAGAGGAAGTCGGACATAAGGACCAGCACGGCCCCCAGGCAGCCCCCTCTCCCCGCCATCCTGGCAACCCTGGGAGGCCAGTCCTCGTAGCACCCAGTTTCACCTGCGCGAGCCAAGGCTCAGAGACGTGGAAGATACACAGCAGTTGGTGGGCAGGGCGCTCACCTTTTGAACAGCAGGTCCAGGACCTGCTGCGTGGTCGTGAAGGTCCGGTAGGTGCACAGGAAGATGGTGACGTAGGAGAGGTCGCTGCCCTCGAAGGCTGGCACCAGGTGCTCCACCAGCTTCTCCAGGGTGCCTGCCTTCACCGTCCGCACCTTGCAGGTCTCGTACAGGTTCAGGGCTGACTCATTTTCACACTGGGGTGGGACCAAGGAGGGATGTGTGGTCAGTGGCGGCAGCAGGGACCACCAAAGGCGGCGGTGCTAGAGCTCAGACAAACTCCCAAGTGCCCCGTGACTTCTGGCAAGTGGGGGAACATAAGTGTCCCCAGCACAGAAAGGGTCTCGGGTTTAACAGTAGACTTTGAGGTGGGGGGGCGGTGACAAATACTAACTCCTGCAGGTTGCCTGCAGCGGAGCGCTAATTGCCCAAGAGCCCTGGCAGACCAGTTCCATTCGGGAGAGACAAGAAAACAGCTTATCAGGGGTGGGTGGGGCGACACAGGAGGACACAGACGGCCTTCGGGGCAGCTCTGGGCAAACGGCCCCAGACAGAAACCAGGTTCCCAGGGCTCCGGAGGGCTGAGTCACTGTGGTAGCTGGCCTCCCTTCTGGGATGTCAGGCCTCAGCTCTGCCCTGGAGGTGTCACAGGGCTGCGTTCAGAGAAGAGCAAGTTACAGGGAACCGTATATAGTAGCCTGAGCCCCCGCTCTTTTTAGGGTGAAAACAGCCCTTCCCGCGAAGGGCAGGGGAGGCGAGGCCGACAGGCGGCTGGTGGCCCCCGGGCAGAGCGGGGGCGGTAGGCAGGACAAGAAAGGCCAGGGCCAGCAGCGCAGACACTCCCACATTAGCACGAAGTCAAAACAACGTAAAAGTGTCTTTTCTGACATTCGCGCTACTGGGAGCGGTGACTGTACCACCCCAGGCTGGACAGTGGGGTGGGGGAAGCCCAGATTCTTTTGGGAGCAGGACTGTGGGGTCCGCAGGTAGGAAAGCCCTGGGGGCAGGCCGGGGGCGGTCACCAGGGTGGCACATGGGACCTGGGCCCTCTTGGGGCTAAGGCGGAGGCAGCCCCTGCCCGCCCCCCCACTCACCCCGAGCCAGCGCTGGCCCTTGGTGGCGCCGTGGTGCACCTGCACCTTGCGCAGGGAGATGGAGTAGACGACCCCGTTGACCAGCTCCTCGCCGATCTCCTGCGTGGAGCTCTGTGGAGACAGCGCCCGGCCGCCGGGCAAGGAGGTCAGGGCCCGGCCTGGCCGATGCTGCAGGGGCGCCCGGGGCCGCCTCTGGTCCCCAGATGCGATCCAAACCAGAATGGAAGAGGATGACAACTCACAGACAGGATTCCCACCGGGGCAGGTGGGCGCTGCCCGGGGCCCCTCGCTTCCACCCTGCCAGCCGTGTGCTGGCTGGGAGCGGGGCGAGCCCACCAGGCTGCCAACAGTCTGCTCCTGCCCAGGGCGCCCCTGAGACAAGTGTGGGGGCCTGGTCGCCTCCCGCACGAGAAGCAACCTGTCCAACGTCACGTGCCGCAGCAGGGAAGTGGCAGGTCTGGGACTGCACGCCCCGGCACAGCCAACTGCACCTCTGCCCCTCTCTGCCCAGCTCCCCCGGCCCCCCAGCTGGCCTCGTAGCAGTGGCAGTTCCTCCTGGCCCAGCCCTGGAGTCGGCGTCACGGGTCTGGGGCAGGTGTGGGGACCCTCGGGGCCACCCCTGAGGCCACTTCCTTCCCTGTCTGTTCATTCATAGCCTTGTGCCTTCTTGGGCAACAGAGGAGTTCCCAGTTCCCTGTCATCACGTGCATGGGGACGGGGTGAGGAAGGTGACAGTGCTGACGTGCGTGCTGACGGCTGGGGTTCTGCTGAACCCCAAAGCCGGGGGACTTTGCCTGGGCCAGGAGGAGAAATCACCTGACTGGCGCCCGGACTTGGGGCAGAAAGGACAGGCCCTTGCTTTGGGAGACAGCGGTCCTGTCCCATTGGGCAGGCCGGCCTGGGGCGCTGTCATCAAGGCCTGGAGAAGATCGCTCGGTCCTGGCTGAGCTGGGCTTCCCAGCCCTCTCCCAGCGGGCCCCGTCCGCGGAAGGGGGGCCCGCAGCGGTGGGGTGCCTGGAAGTGAAGGCGCCGACCTCTGAGGGCTCAGGGAGAGGCTGGGAGGTGGTAGTGGGCACACGATGTCGAGCGCAGTGTCCCTGCCAGCAGCGGGGCCCACGCACGGGTCACTGCCCCAACCCGGGTGGGCGTGGAGCTCAGGAGGCCCCATGAGAAGTGCTGACTCAGCCCGGGCCCCACTGACAGTCCTGCCCTGAAGCCTGTGGCCTAAGTGGGGGCCCCGGGCAAGAACCAGCTGCTGGCATCCGGTACCGTACCCCAAGGTGTCAGCGACCCTGGGGTCAGGGACTGGTGGGGGGGTGCCCGGGCCTCTTGGCCCCTGTCTGCTGCAGGCTCAGGGGCTGTCCTCCGGAAGTCCGCCTCCTCTGACCCAAGGCCGCCCTCCTGCTCCGGGCAGCACACCAGCGGGGAAGCCATTGAGACCACACAGGACTCCGGACCCTGCGCTGCCGCCTCCTCCAGGGAGGGAGCCAATCGTTTCTTGGAAGCTAGCAGGGAACCCACAGCAGAGCCCCCCTCCCGCCAGCGGCACCTCCCACACCCACACACCCCAAACAGCCCGCGCCCTCCCCGGGAGGTCAGCCCTTCCACCGAGGAGGGGAAATTCCTCCTCCTGAGGCAGAAAAACAGAAACAGATGCGCACTGTCCCCCGCCCCACACCGCCTCGCACACCCCTCCCTGCTTAGAAGAGCCCCTCGGAGGGGGCTGGTGACGGACAAGGGGCTTCAGAGGCCTGCAAGCCCTGCCACCCCCAGCCCAACCAGGCCCTGGCCACCCCCACATCTCCTCAGAGGTCCCAGAGCCTGCCTCCCACAAAGCCCGGTCCCTCTCCTGGGGATTTCAGTCACATCTGGCCCAGCTGGGAGCCAAGCAGCGTCCCAAGCACCCAGGGTCCTGGGCTCCCAGGTTCTCCGCAGCAGTTTGGAAGTCCAGTGCAGGACCTGCCAGCCAGGGGGCGCTGGACTTGAACCCCCCTGGGAGCCCACACAGCACCTGGCTCCCAGGGGCCTCCATCCAGGCCTGCTGGACAGAGCGCTCCCTGGCCAGGCTAACCCTCGGGTGGGGCCAGGGCCTCAGGTCTAAATAGCGGCTCTGCAGGGAGTCACGGGCCTCGCTGGCTGTGAGCAGCTGGCTGGCCCTGCCTGGGTGTCATGTGATCCCTGAGCCCTTCCCCCACCCTGGAGGGGCCCCCTCTGCCAGCCGGTTGGGTGGGGGGCAGGGCGGGAGGCTGAGCCACACAGGCTGGGCTGGGGGAGTCACTGCCCTGTCACCCAGATGGGGAGCTGCTCTAGCTGGAGCGGAGCTAACCCTGTCCTCCCTGGCTGCTTCCCGCAGCAGCGGCAGCAGGGACAAACCCAGGCCATTAGAGCATTTCTGAGCGCCGCCGGCACCACTAAACCATCCACCGTGAGCAGACAGGGGCGCGGGAGCTAACACGAGTTCCTGGGCCCCGGGCGGAGAGTGGCAGAGTGGGCCATCGGTTCCCTGCCAAGGGCTGGGAGGGAAAGCAGCCAACAGCCTGGCACTGGCCCCAGGACCCTCTGGGGCAGGAAGGGCAGGGCGCTAGTATCAGCTGAGGACCCTGGGACACGGGTTAGCAGAGCAGGCTGCCCTGGAGCCCAGGAGCAGCAGCCCGGTGGGAAGCACCAGGCCCCCAAGGACCTGGGAGCCCCTGGGGGAGGGGCGGACTGGCTTAGGAAACAGATGTCCTGAGGGCAGCACTGAGTTGGGGGGGGAAAAGAACGTCGCATGGATGCTCTGCCCTCAAGGGACAGGGCCTCCTGTCCCACCCAAAGCAGACACCCGCTGATGTCCAGATGTCCCCAGGGTCAGCAGCTGTGCCTCACCACTGCCCGGCCTTCCTCCAGCTGGGTCAAGTGGAGTGAGGGCGGCGGGGTGGCCCCAGGCCCTGGTGAGTAGAAGCCAGCGGAACGGGCACCCAGGGTGCCTGTCCCACACCCTCCTGTCCTTCAGAGTACAGCCGGGGCTGCCCCAGGGACGAGGAGGAGAAGCGGCCTGGATCAGCCTTCTCAAGGGGGCGGTCTGGCGGGATGCTGCGTCCCCAGTGGATCGCTGCCCAAGCCCCAGTGCCCTGAAAGTAGAATGAGGGGTCCGCCGGGGGGTCATGGAAGGTATTGGGCCTTCCCTAGCCTGGTCATCTTCCCCAGAAACAGCACTGTCCTTTCGGTCTGCCCTCTGCACCCGCACAGACGCGCCGTTCCTGAGACCTGTGAAAGTGACTCCGAAGGCCCCAGGCGCCCCAGGCTACAGAGACCTAAGGAGACCTTGCCGAGGGCTGCAGCCAAAGGAGAGGGGCTCTAGCCTACACTGCAGTCGCCTCCCTCTAGGGAGGGGAGAGACCCAGGTGCCTTGGGCAGGGGCGGCTCCAATCACAGCAGCTCCTTGTGCTAGATCACCGCCTCCCCCCAAGCTGCTACTTGAGTCCACCGAGTCACACAGGTCACCCCGAGGCCCTGGCTGGCCACCCACCAGCGTCCTGCAGCCCTAGGCACAGGAGGTCCCTCTCCGGGGCCCCCCAGCTCTGCCAGACCCCCAGCCCTCGACCTCAGTGAGCCTGTCCGCGACCTGGGGAGAAGAGCATCTCACAGGGTGTTGGTGGCGGTCAGGAGAGAGAACCCACGCAGCCCAGGCCGGCGCCTGGTGCACGAAAGCGCCCGGGAAATGGGATGTGAGGACGCGCATGCAGCCCCCTGAGCTGACGGTGAAAACCCTCCCAGGAGACCCAGAGGAAACCTGCCAGAAGCTCCGGGAACCTGGAGGGGTCACGTCACCCTAAAACTCTGAGGGGCGGAGCCTGCCCTGTAGTTTTCTGATTTTTTTAAAGCCTTTTGCTCAAATGCAGGAGCTCAAGCCGTGAGACAGATCAAGAGGGCTTCTCGGCCCTCGGGCATCCCAGGCGCCTGGACAGTCTGAACCCAAAGCCATGCACCCATTACACAGAGCAGGGGACTGAGGCCCAGAGAGTGTCCAGGCTGAGGAGAGAACCAGGGCATCTCAAGTCCAAGTGCTGGCTCATCTCTTAGACCACAGGCCCAGGGCAAGGAGAATGAAAGTGCCAAACACATGTCACCCTGCTGACACGTGGCAGCTGGGTGCCCTATACCGAGCCCAAGGGCACAGACAGGGCCCCGGTGGCGGACTCAAGGTAGGTCCTAGGTTAGGGTGGGCCTCACTCCTGGTCCCCAAGGGCAGCCCCGGCTGGGAGCTGCTCAAGATGCTTGGTTTTCAGGACGACCAGGAATCACCGTGATCCCAGAAACCAGAATTGAAAGGCTGGGCCCAAAGGGGCTGACCCATCTCCCCCAGAACCTTCTCCACCAACCTGAGCCCAGCTATGTAACTGTGCCTCGGGTCGGGAGGGACAACCAGCCTCCAGGGGCTGGGCCTGCGAGGGGACATGGCTGGTGGACGGCTGAGGAGGGGGGGTGGCCCGGTCCCTAGGGGTGTAGGTGAGGCTGGCTGAAAGTCCGGTGCCCGCAGCAACACCACAGGCCAGGGTCCGGCACATGTGGGCACTTCCTGGGTGCCGGACCATCAGCACACTCATCGTGTTTAATCCTCCCCACACCTGATGGACAGGGGAGGAGCTGGCTGGGGACCCACCCAGGTCAGGAGTCAGGAAGTGGCAGCCGGCACAGGGACTTGAACCCTGGCCTGTGACTCTCAGGTCCTATGGAGCCGCACCCAGGCCTCACTCCACAGGTGGCTGCCACGGTCACAACCTCGGAACAGAGTTCAGCCCCTGGTCACACAGACACAGCAGTGATGGGAAGGACTCTCTTGGGTCCCACGGCCAGTTGAGGGTGGCCCGGCCCAGCTCCCTCTACTGAGAGGGGATGTCCAGGGTTGCCACAGGCCACGAGGTCAGCTACAACGGCCAGACCCGGGGAGCCCCATGCTGGCCCCGAGCCAGGGCGTGGACTCTCCCTGGAACCTGGTCAGGTAACACAACCAGGGCGGCGATGGTGCGTCCAGCTCCGATGCTGTGCCAGGCACTGTGGGGACTGCCTGCCGGGGTGCCGGTCTCGCTCGGTCCTCACCAGGGCCCCAAATGGGGGAACTGGCACGCGGTCTGTCGCACAGATGAGGAGCCGAGGCACAGGGAGCAGGACGGAGCCGGCGTTCTGGCGCCGCCCTCTTTGCCCCAGCGCCCAAGCGCCTGACCGGCACACTGCCCCTGCCCCTCGGCTCAAAGGAGCACGAAGCCACGGTCCCAGGTGTGACTCCCGGGCAGACTGTGCAGACAGCCAACAATTCCCCAGAAAGGAGAGAAAAGTGCCACAGGCAGGCCCGCACTCAGATTCCCCCAGTGCTGCCCTGGCGCTGGGCGCCCCCACCGAGCTCGCCTAGCCACCTTCCAGCCACGGTCCCCTCACCCCCCGGGTCCTCAGAGTCGGACCCAGGAGTTGCTGCGTGTCCAGGAACATGGCGTTTCTGGGCTTTTGAAGCTGGAGGCCCAAGCCTGCAACAGGGTGGCCACAACACAGTGCCGCCCTGTGGGAGCCATCTGAGCCACCAGCCAGCGGCCCCCGGGAGCCAGGCCTCCACCACCTGGTGCAGCCTCCCGAAACTGCGCCCACTGGCTCACTCTGAGGCCGCCAAGGGCCGCTGCTAAATCGACTCCAGTGAAGTCAGGGCCCAGACACACGCATCCTCCAGGTGGAGGATGGGACCCCAGCCCTGCCCAAAAGCGACCCAGTACCTTCCTGGGCTCGCCTCCCCACCACCCACTCCTGCTCCAGGGCCTTCCCTGCCTGAACCTCCAGGGAAGCAGCCCAGCACCCACCCTTCTCCTGCAGCCCCCGAGGAGCAAAGCAAGAGGGGAACCGGAGGGTTTTCGGGGCCCCTGCAGATGGCTGGCAGGCAGACAGACAGTCAGGCATGCACGCGCACTCACACACATACACTTTAAGCCATACCTCTCAGGTCAAAGGCCCTGGGGGTGAAACCGGAGACCTGCGGAGATGAGGTCTGATCTGGAAGGAGGCCGGGGGGCTGGAAGGAGTGTATCCCTGTATATCTCCACCCCGGGAACAGGGGAGCTCCCTGCCCCCCTAGCCCTGTTCCATTCTACCCAGACTGTGCTCGGGCCTTACAGGTAGGGTCAGAACCCTGCCTCGGCCCCCTGCTACCTTAGAGGGGCTGGGCAATCTGATTAACCTCTGGCGCCTCAGTCCTTCCATCAGCTAAATGGACCGCCGACAGTCCTGAAGACAGAAGGACGCGCCGCCTGTAAGTACTCAGCGCCACATCTCCCACAAAGTTCTGACCCAGGGGCGCTACTGTTCTAAGCCTTTGGGGGTCCAGCTGTGGGCCTGCCTCTTCCTGGGCATTCTCTCCAGTGAGCTCTGGCCCCAGGCACTTTGCCTTCCTCTGGTCTACATGCATCCCCACCCCTCATTCGACCGGCCAGGGGGCTTCCAGGCTGCCTAGGCATCGTTCCACGGCCCCCACAGCTCCAACGTCCTCCTCGTGAACTTAAAATTGCCTTGCCAGAGATACTTCTCTCAACCCTCTGTCTCCCGCACACAGTCGGCGCCTAATAGAGAACACAGCCAAGTGCAAGTCTTGGCTGCGTCCTTCTCGGCTATGCGTACGTTCGGATCAAGGACTTCACTTCTCGGGGCTCCACGCCCCTCTGAAGCGGGGCTGGTACCTGCTCTGGAATGAGGTGGCGGTGTCTGTCTGCATCCACCTGTCTGGCGGAGGCGGTGGCCTGCTCAGAGGCAGGGGCAAGGACCAGGCGACCCCCAGAGAGCACAGAACCACACAGGCCGAGCTGGGTCAGTGGTGGGTTGGCGGAGAACCAAGATGACGAGTGAGCGGACGCCCAGATGTGTGAGGACATCTGGCAGCCCAGAGAGGGAAGGACTGGGCGGAGGCTTGGTGGGGAAACGGGGGAGGGGGAGGGAAGGCAGAAACTGCCTGGTGGTTTCCAGAGAGGACAGGGACCACAAGCAGGGCTCTGGCACACGACAGCGACCAGGAAATCAGCCGCAGGATGGGGGGTGGGGGGAGCTGTTGGCAGGAGGGACAGGGACTTCCCCGCCCCCTCCACGGGCCTATGGTAAATGGTCATTGTGTTTGGTTTCCGGCGGTGGCCTCCTCTTCTGCCAGGACCCTGGTTTTCCTGCCCGGGCCAGAAGCTTCCCCTTTGATTCTAAACAGTGACCGTGGCCTGGATCTAGTGGGAGCACCCCCCCAACCCCCCTCCCAGCAGCGGTGGGAGGGAGAGACAGGGAGGGAGAGGGCCAGGGGCCAGGGAGCGGGGAGCGGAGGCAGAGCGAAGGGCGACCCCTGGGCAAGGGTAGGGCTCAGATCTGCCTCTCCCGCTGGTCCTCGGGGGTGCGCAGGGGCAGAGAGAGAGGCAGGGAGGGGAGCAGCTGAGCGCTGAGCCCCACCCTGGCTAGGAACCTGCCCAGCCCCTGAGCGGGCGGGCCAGACCCTCCCAGCACACAAAGCCAGCCGGGCTGCCAGATGTAACGGAAGTCAGATGAGCACGGAGCTGGTGTCAGGCCTCCCTGGGGTCCTGCTCCAGTTGCCAATGAAAGCCAAAGCTTTCGGTGGTTGAGGGTCCCAGAACACACCAAGCTCGGGAGGGAAGGGTCTCCCAGGCCTGGGGTTCCCCCGACCCAGAGTCACCGCCCCACCCCTGCGTTGGGCATGGGGACACACTTTATCCTTGAGCAAATATGCGTGCATCCAGGCCCCGTCTAGGTATTGGGGACACGCTGAGGCACGAGACCTAGGCTGCAAACTGACGGCAATCACAACACACGGGAGCCTAGCGATGGGGTGGGGGTGCGACACCAAGGCGGCCCTGACCAGCACAGGGGCTCAGGAAGTTTACTTGTAAGGCTCTGGCTCTGCCAGGACGTGCCGGCCCCTGAGCCCAGGGAGAGCAGGGCAAGGGGCTCATCCCTGGATCCGCTCTCCGCTCCAGGGGTCAGGTGCACGGCCGGGCAGGAGGGGGAGGGTACTGGCCCCGTCACCTGCGTGGCCCCATGACCCACTGAACCCCGCCGCACAGAGCACACTAGAAACAATAGCCCCAGCCCTCGCCCTGATACCCCGCCCCCCCACCAGCGACAGGCACATCTCTCCTTCTCCGAATTCTCCCCAACCCTTAACCAATTCACGGTGTCGGGGCATTTTCTAATCCAGCAGGAAGGAGTCAGTCTCTGCTCTGTGCATGAGCGGGCCTCGCTCCAACCTCCCTGCCTGGACACATGGCCTCGCAGGTTGGGGGCCTGCTTCCTCTCCACCCGACCTGCGCACCCCACCCCGCCCCGGCTCCCTGCCAGCAGCCCTGAACATCAGATGTATCTCTGACCTCAAAAGTGGAACCACTGGAAGGCCACTGTGGTCCCAACCGCCCTGAGGATTCCAGGAGTTTGCTACCCTAACCACTGGTTCATTGCCGGGATTGCGAAGCCACGGCCTGTGCAAGCCGCGGCCGGCAGCACAGGTGGAACAGGGCCCATCCCCTGCTGCTGGGAGGACGTAAACAGACAGTGACAGCTCGCGGAAACAGGTCTACCTGGGCTGCGGGGGCACGAGGCTGGCACACTTGGGCCCAGTGAGGGAAGGCACTGAGATGGAGAGAGGGGCAGGGAGGGTCGGTTCTGGCTCCTAAACTGCTGGACCGGCTGCCCTAGCGGTCGTCCCCCCCAACCCTCCACCCCCTATCCACCTTGCTGCCTGGGGGTTAGAGCAAGGAGGGAGACTGTTGCAGAAGGTCCCTCCTTCCGGACCGATCAGGGTGCTGGGCCCCCACCCCGTCTTCGCTGGGCCACTCTGGCTCACCCACCTCTAGGCGCGGCAGGTCAGGGTCCAGCTGCGTGAAGCTGTGCAGCACCACCGGGCAGCTATCGGGGCCGCCCACCTCCAGGCGCACGGCGTCCCACACGCTGCGGCTCCTCCGGGAGCCCGGAAACAGCGTCTCGGCGCCGCCCGCGGGCCCGGCCGCCTCGGTCCACATGCGCTGCACCATGGACGGCTCGCAGCGGCGCGAGCGGCCGGCCGGGCCGCGGGACCCGGGGCGGCGGAGGCCCGCGCGGCTCGGCGCTGCCTGCGCTCTGCGCCCGCTGCCCGGCCCCGCTGAGGTCAGCCCGGGGGCGGGGCCTGCAGCGCGGGGGGCAGGGCCTGCGGCGCGGAGGGGCGGGGCCGGGGATACCGAAGGCCGCGTGCCCGCGCGCGCGCCCGCGCTAGCCGGCTGCTGTCAGTGCCCTTTGGAGAACCAGGTTGTGTGCGTGGCGGGACTGTGGGGACCGCGGTTGAGCACTCGGTGTGGGTGCGTGCGCTCACGCAGCGCGTGTTGTGTAGGTGTGTGACTTGTGGACGTGTCGATGTGCGGTCAAGAGGCCCTGAAGTCAGATCCACCTCCCACGAATTCCAGTTAAGCCCCTCCCTGGTTCGGTGGCCTCGGACAAGTTGCTTAACCTCTCTGAGCCTTAGTTTCTTCATCCAAGAGGATCCCACTGGGTGACTGACGGACAGCGCTCAGCCTGCGCCCAAGCCTTGCTGTGAGCTCCTGACTCCTGGCACCGTGGTCGTGTCTTTGGGGCACACTTGCGTTCGCTCGGCAGGCCTGAATGTTGGCGGGGGGGTGGGGGGCTGTCTGGAGTGGGGAGAGGGCCCTCTGCCTTCACCATCTTTGCATTGAGGGGGGGCCGTCAGGGAGGAGAGGGGAGAACCACGACCAGGCATCACTGGGGTTGAGGGACAGAGACATTCGAGAGCGGCATCCAAAGCAAACACGAGCTGGAGCGCCTGCCACCGGCCTAGTGAGCTGGGGCCACCGCGGCTGGCGTCCTCGAGGTCTCAGGCACAGGTGAGGGCAGACAGGAGGCTGCCGAGGGCCCGGGAGGAAGCTGGGCTAGGGAGACTCCTACTCTTTTTAGAAACCGGTGGGGTGGGAAGGGGGACCCTGGAGTTTAACAGCATGGCCACGGGAGTGTTTGTAATAGCTGAGTGAACAGACTCCTCCCCTGCCCCCCGCAACACACCCAACCCAGCTCTGGGGCCTCAGGGCTCAGTCTTCACTGAGGCCCGAGGTCACTGTCAACAGGCTGCCAATGCCCAAATGGGTCCCATACCATTGGCCCTGTTTCCCACCTGCAAAATGAGAGGGCAGGGCCGCTGTACACACCCATGAGCACCTGCTGCACCCCCTCCACGTGCTAGGCCTCAGGCAGTCACCAGGATGGGGGGCCCCCGGCAATCTCCCACCCCGGGATGGGGGGCGGCTGGAAGACAATTCGGCAGTTTCTATTAAGGACATTAAAAAACACTGTGGCCTTTGACTTGCCAATTCCACTCTAAGGAATTCACCCTCAGGTGAAGATCCGAGGTGTGGATGTGCATTTCTATATGAGCATGTTTACGGAAGCCTCGGTTACAATGCCATCCCATGCTGTTAGTGACAGGGGCTACAATTTGCTTCACGGGGCGCCTCCCCTTATAATCCCCAACCCTTACCAAGGGCAGGGCCAGCCCGAAAGAGAGGGGACCGAGACAGCTTGTGCCGGTCGCCTGATGGAAGACACAGAAGCGTTCTTGCCCCGAACCCAACGTGAGTCCACCCAGGCCTCCGCACGTAACTCCCATTTTGGGGAGGGACACGTTCAACACACCATGAGGACGCAATCCAAGTCCCGTGGGTCTTTATGGGATGAGCCAGCCAGTTTCTTCAACAAATACATTTCAGGGCAAAAAGTAAAGGGGACACGACAGATGAAAAGAAAGGTAAGAGACAGCAACCAAATGCCACGTGTGGATATTGGACTGTGATTTGAACAGGGCAACCATTACAAAAAACAAAACAAAACAAAACCAACTTCAGGGAGGACTGGGATTATCCGAACACTACTGGGTGGCTGACGATAGTTGATGTCATTTTTGGGTGTGATTACAGGATCTGCGTTACGACCAGGGTAACACACCGAGTATTTTTTGATGGAACCACATGCCTGGGATCAGCATAAACACGGTCCGCTGAGCTGGGAGAAGGGGCATGTGGGGTAGTTTGAGGAGAAACAAGAGCGGCTGTCACTGTGGTCATCAAGCTGGGGACAGGTCTTTATGCCATTTTCTCCACTTTTGTGTCTATTTGGAACTTTTCACAATAGAACTTAAAAAACGAAATAAAACACAGGTGGAAACTCACCCTCGGAGGCCACGGAGGCTCCCAGCAGCCACACAGGAGGAGGCAACGCTCCCCAGACCCCGGGCCACGGCAGTGACAGCGGGCGGCTTCACCCTTTCCTGTGTTCCACGCCCCACGCCCAGGGGCACCCGCAGCACCCTTTACAACAAAAGGGGCCGGGGACTTCGCGTTGGGGGCTGAGGCAGTGGGCACCCGGGAAACCGAGTCTATATAACTCAGATGGTGCCAGAGGCACCCCAGTGACCTTGGGCAAGTCTGAAGTTCAAGGCTATAAGTTTGCCCTTGGAGGGTCTGCTGGGAGGAACAGAGGACAACACGCTGTAGGACACATGGGGTTTTTTATAAATTAGGGCCACTCCTTCCCCCCTCATCCTGCTCACAGTGCACCCAGACCTCAGTGGTCCCCAGTTCCCACCCTTTCCCTGTGGAGGGAACCCGCCCTTCCTTGGGGGCTACGGAAGCCTCCCCAGCACACCACTGGGCTGTCTAGACGGGTCCACAGTGGGGATGCCCCTCACGCAGGATGCTTAAAAGACGGGCAGAAAATGGACAGCCGGGGATGAGACCAGGCCAAATCCAGCCCACACGTGTTTTGCTTGGCTTGCAAAGTGTTTTTCAATTTTTGAGCCAACATTGAAAGGTCAGGTGATTTCACATAAAAATCCACATTTCTGGCTTCTCCTGTGACTTTGGATGACCTGGCCACACGCGGTCTGCGTTCCCATGAGCAACAGGACGCTGGCAGGCGAGCTGACCGGCAGTTGTCCCCTGCAGCCAGGGCACGTCTGGGTTTGCCATAGGCCCCACTGGGCTTTGTATCTTCCCTGGCTTAGCGGTCCGCTGAACAGCTACCTCTAGTTCAAGGGACAGGTGTGCTCAGGCCAAACCTGGGGTCCCTTTTCCTTCCCACTGTCACCCCACCCTGGTGCCCCTGACCCAGGGCCGCCAGAGAGGTCCGGACCTTTCAAAAGCTCCCCTGACCTGTCCCTGCCCATCCTCAGGCAAAAGACCAACTGCCAGGTACAGTCCTAGCGGCATCCCTGGGTCTCTCTGGCCACACCCAGCCAGGCTCGCACCGAACTGCGCGGCAGTGTTCCTGTTCCCTGTTCCCTGGGGCCTCCGGCCATCGCCTCCTCTGCCTGGCCCGTACCTCCCGCCTCCCACCCACCCTGCACCGGGTACCCGAGAGGTGAATTGCAGGGCCCCAGGGGTGGCTCTGGGGGGGTCTGCCAGGCAAATAATGGCCCAGAGCAAGAACGGGGCTCAGTGCAATGTCTGGGTGACCGCGGACCTTGGCCATCACCTCCTTCAGCCTGGGCCTGGCCAAGGCCACAGGGAAGCCAGTGGACCAGCGAAGCTCGGGTCAATCCTGGGTGGAAGAGCTTTTAACTCTCTCCGGGCAGTGGCGGTCACCTGCCTGCCTGCCTTTTGTCGTCTGTGTTTAGAGCCCAGGGAGGACACAGAGAGGGTGTGCCCTGGCCACAAAGACGTCACCATTCCTGGACTGCCCAGGCCCTGGGGTGGCCCCCTGTGGGTGGATGAGCACGCACCTTGGCAGGAGGCAGCATACCTGGGCCTGGCGTGGGAGCTCCTGGAGCCACGGGTGGCCCTGGCTCAGCCCCGCCTCCTCTGCTGCCAGGTTTCTGGGAAGCTCCGGGGCCTCCTCTTCCTCTGAGAAAGGAGGGGATCCCCACAGGCAGGAGGCAGAGCCCGGCGGTCAGGGGGTGGGAAACGCAGCCTCACAAACCCAAGGGGACCATCCGGGACGGAGGATATGACATCATCGCCACCCCGAATCCCTGACCTCACTGGGCGTTACTGTCCCAGGACAATCGGAACGCGATACACCAATGCCGGGAGCCGTGGAAGCCACTCAGCAGTCGGATGCAGATGAGGGGCTCGCTGGGGGCCTTGCTGCCTCCCTGGGGGACTGGCACAGCCCCGGCCTCTGACCTCCTGATGTTGATGGAGACCCTCGCAGAGCGAACGCCGCCTATGGAGTGGGAACCCGGCTGCCCTGACGACTGCCCCCCACCCCCACCTGGGCAAAGTGATGACGTGCCAGGGGGCACTGGCGCCTGACACCTCTGAAGGCCACCAATCCAACAGGTGACAGCCTGAGGTGGAAGGCATGAGAGAGAGAGAAGGAGCAGGGACACAAACAGAAACAGAGACCGTGACCCCGTGACTGAGCCCGACACTCGGAGGACAGATGGGAGCGTGGTGAGAAAGGGGGCCAGTCAGAGATGAAGACAGAGCGTCCCGTCCCTCACAGGGCCCGTGCTGGGGAGCACTGAGCCAATGGCCGGGCAGGTCCGGGTCTCAGCCCCAAACCTGTCCCCGAGCGGGGGCACTGATCAGGACGCGGCGATGTCCCACGGCAGGGCCGGGGGGTCAGCCAGCAGCCAGCCGGCAACAATCACAGCACCACGGGACCGCAGTGACCCGGGACCGCAGTGACCCGGTCCGCACGGCACCATTCTGTCCTGTACATCTGGGAAACTTGTCTCGTGACACTGGGAGCCCAGGCTTATGCTCAAATCCCCGCTCTGCACATCCCTAGCCTCAGTTTCTCCTCCGAGCCTCAGTATGTCCATCGGTAAGATGGGGACGACAACCACAGTGACAACCGTAAGGCCACCACCTGGCTCTCGGGGCTCTCAGGAGAGCAGACGGTAAAACACAGCACAAAGGCCCTTTGTAATGTGAGAAGTGCCACCCATCTGAACAGGAGCTGCCAGGGCTGCCCGACCGGGGGCCGCCCGCCGGCCCAGGAGCAGGTAGACGGGTCCACGGGGTGGGCACCCTCCATTCACACCAAGACGGGAGACAGAGACTCCCCAGTAGCGGCTTCCCGCCAAACTCCTTCAACCGGTTCCCACAGGAGGGGAGGGTGAGGGGAACCACCCAGCCTCTCCCAGAGGCACCGGTTGCCCTGGAAACTCACCTCGGTGGCGGCCGTGGCAGTCTGGGTGAGCAAAGGCGTTGGCCCCAGCGTGGGGCTCCGGTTGGTGGGACTAGGACGGCGGGCGATGGCCCACCTCCTGGCGGTCACCACAGAGACGCAGGCAAGGAACACCCAGCGCTTCCTGCCCCTGGGCCCGGCAGGCCTGGCTGCCCGGGCCATGGCCGGGTGGGAGCCGGGCTTCTCAGGAAGCCCTCTGCCAGTCTGCCCGTCTGTCAGCCCGCCCCAGTGGAGTTGAGGACCCGAGTGCCTAGACCTGGTGTCACCTGTGTAGCTGTCATACCTGCTCCCATGACGGGCAGGGCCAGGAATTCCCGCTCGTACCAGGCCACACGCCAGCCAAGGAAGTGTGGACGCGGCTCTGTCCTGAGCTGGGCCAGTGGCTCCCGCTCGGGCCTCGGACCTGCGTCCCTGGAGCGAGTCCAGCTACCTCCTCTGAGACCGCAACACCCCGGGGTCCCCGCGCCCATTCCACCTGCCAGTGGACAAATCGTACCCAGAGTCAGAAAGGTGGCAGGCACCGGTCCCTAACCTCAAAACGGGGCTCAGCCAGCAGGTCACCAGGTCAGCGTGAACCCAGCCAGGCACTAGGCGGGGGGTCACAGAGGGTGCCGCTTCCTCCAAGCCATGCCTTGCTCAGGGAGCCACCTCCTCGGCCACGCAGAGCCCGCCCCCCACCCGCTCCCGGCACCCTGACACGGGGTGTCATTTTAAGCTGCAGAACCAACTTAGGGCTGCCAACTGTCTGGTTTGCCAAGTAGGGTAGTTAAAAAAAAACAAACAATACTGTCACCACAATTACCACTCTTTCAGAAAAGGCACCGAAAGTAAAGAGGAGAACGTGCCACCCGCCGTTAAATGAGCGGATCCACGTAAGGAAAACTCAGGGCCTCGTCTCCGTTTTTCTCACCTGGCTGCACAGCAGACCCTGCAAGTCCCAGATCAGGCCCAACACCCCTTTGACAGGTGGAAGAGCCGAGGCCGGGTCGGGGGCAGGGACATGTCCACAGCCTCTCGGGGACAATCCGGGGCCAGTGACTGTGCCCGGCTCTGCAGAGCCCACAGTCATTCCTGCCACCAGCGTTCAGGGCCTGGGTCCCCAGAGAGCCTGGGCCACTTCCTTACCCTCCTGGGACCCTGGTGGGCAGCAGGCCGGCTACACAGGGCCACAGAGACCGGGGGGAGGGGATGCAGGCAGGGGCCCTGGAGCTGGCCTGCAGGCACAGCGTGGCCCGGGTCGGGTGGCCGGGGCCCCACGTGCCGCACTGACTGACGCTGTGCCCCGCCAGCACCGGCTCTGACACTCGGGCCGTTTCACATCCTCTTCCGGCAGCTTCATGGGGCGCAAGGGATGCGGCTGAGCGGAGACCTGTTTCCCTGTGGGACCTACAGGTTCCTCTTCCCACTGAGCCTCAGTTTCCTGACCCACTGTGGAGGGACAGAAGGGAGGGGGTGCCCAGGGGCATTTCAAACTCCAATTCCCCCCCGGCCCAGCTTACCCGGAGCTCTCAGCCCTGGCCTCCCCACCACTAGGGTCTGCGGGAGAGTTTCTTTCATGGAAGAGGGTTACACACACACACACACACACACACACACCAGTCAGGAAGCCCTGGTGTGGGGCTCTCGAGGGGCTGTGGGTGGGCATCCAGAGGTGGAGGGCTGCGTGGGTGGGCATCAGAGAAACGAAGTGGGAAGGGGGTTCCAGGTGGACCTTGCAGCCTCCGCCCTCTGGCCTGCCTGTGCCCACCCTGTGCCCAAAGCCAGAGTACATGTCCCCCTGCAACTAGATCCGGTCCCTGCCCCAGGGAGCTCTCCATAGCCTTTGGGGGCATTAGATAAAATGGGGCAGGGGGCTCCCCGGAGCGGTGGCCCCCTCATCTCGAGGTGGGTCCCTGGGCCCCAGGGCCGTGGAAAGGACCCACGAGCGAGGGGATGGGAAAGGTTTCCCACTGTGCGCATGGTTTTGAGGGGCGGGGAGCTTCAACAGGCCCTTGGAGGGAAATGGGAGGCATGCGGACCCTTAGGGAATGAGGCGGTCCTGCTAGTGGTGCCTGTGTGTTAATACCTGCGGCTCCTCGAGTTCACAGGGTGCTTTCCAGGCCCCAGGCCCCGTGGGAGGCTCCACATACCCTCCCACAGCGCCTGTGCCCAGGTGAGGCTCCCGGGGCTCTCCAGCCACTGCCCCAGCCTCCCAGCCTATCACCCCCACATTCCCCTGCCCCAGCCTCCTGCACAGGTCTGCCCAGCCTTTGGGCCCAGACCGGGGGCTATTCCTTCCAGAGCCAGCCCAGGCCCTGACGGCCCCAGGGCAGTGGGTCTGAGTCACCGGGGGCCAGGTTAACCAGCGGCCAGCAATTAAGGCACGCCCCCCAGGGGCGGGGCCTGGGGGTGGGACCTCAGAGGGGAACAGCCTCAGGAGGAGAGGGGCAGGACCGCCCACCCCTCCTTCCAAGGAAGGAGAGCAGAGGCTTCTTTGTTCCCTGCCGGTCTGATGTCAACACATGGCGCACCGTGTCACTGTCACTGCCTGGAACGAAGGCTAGACTGGCCAGCGAGAGTGAGGGCTCCGGGCGCTGGGGACAGTTAGGGACGGCCCACCCGCACCCCCGCCGTGTGGCCGTGTGCAGGGACTGGGCCTACGGAGGACTTCCTTTGCTGCTACTGTGCACGGGGCTCTGTGCAGCCCTGGCACTTGGGAGCACTCACACCGACCCGTCCACCGTCCCAGCAGATGGTACCTCCCGCCCCTTGTGGTCGGCAGTTAGACACGAGCGGGCCGAGGACTACGGGCTGGGTACGAAAGGTCACCGGGGTGCAAGTCCCTAGGCGCCTGGCAACGGGCAACACTGGGAGAACAAGGGCTGGGCCCCGGGGTGACCTTCCCCCCTTCAGCAGGTTCCTAGTCAAGGGGCGGGGAGACCTTTCCTCCCCTGGCTCGTTGCTGGTCATGTAGGTGAGACCCCCTCGGAAAGGTGGCCTCAGGTGACTCCCACTGAGGCCCTGACTCGACCACTCCCTGAAGCCTTAACCTCCCCTGATAATGTCCAGGCCTCGGTCAGCCTCAGCTCCAGGCGCAGAATACACCCCCCGGGCTGACCTCTGGACCAGCTACACTGCCTAGTGACCCTCTGCCCTGAAGCCGACCAATCAGCAGAGACCATGACCACGAAAGCGCTCACCTGGACAGCGGGTGAATATTTTCTTGTGATCCTGCCCTGGGGCCACTCCTAAAATCCCTGCCCTCACGAGCCCTCAGGACTGACGACCCAGTGCCTAGCTGGTGCTCCCCCCCCCCCGCCCCCACCGTGAGCCTGCCCCACTCCTCTTCCCTCCGGGCGGGTTGCCTTTACCCTTCTCTCTCCTACGCTCCAAGGGCCCTTCTTCTGCCTCTGTAAGCTGTGTCCTGAGCCCATGTTTTCTACCGCTCGCTTCTATCTCTGTGACTTTCTTTTTTGGGTTTTTTAATCCTCACCAGAGGATATGTTTATTGAGGATATACTTATTTTATTTTTTAAAAAGATTTTTAAAATTTTATTTTTAGAGAGAGAAGAAGGGAGAGAGGGAAACATCAACGTGTAAGAGAAACATATTGGTTGCCTCTCGCACACACCCAACCAGGAACCTGGCCCGCAACCCAGGCATGTGCCCTGACTGGGAATCGAACCAGCGACCCTTCGGTTCACAGGCGGGCACTCAATCCACTGAGCCACACCAGCCTGGGCTGTTTGTTGATTAGAGAAAGGGGTAGGGGAGGGAGAGAGAAAACATCGATGTGAGAGAGAAATGTCAATCGGTTGCCTCCCATGTGTGCCCTGACCGGGATTTGAACCCACAACCTTTTGGTGTCCAGGATGACACTCCAACCAACTGAGCCTGCCGGCCAGGACTCAGTGACTTCCTAAACAAACATTCTCTTGTAGCTTGAGTCTGGGCTCTGAGTTCTTTCTCAGTCAGAACCCAGGGACTGAGGTTGCTGAGCCAATAATATCCAATCAGACTCCACGGGTCCAACACCTGGTGCCGTTCTCCCTGCCAACACCTCCACTTGTCCCAGGACACCTAGGTCATGTACCTGCCAAAGGTCCCACAGCGCTCTGCCTGCCATGCCCTGTGGCCCTGGGATGTCACACCTGGCCAGCCACACGCCAGCCCAGACACAACAAAGCCGGGCTCAGGACACATGTGCACAGATCTGTGCCCAGGCCCCTCTCTGCCCAACTCAGGCCCCCTGTGGGGGCACCCCTTGGGGGGCCCGCCACAGCCCGTGTCTGTGGGGGGCCTCTCCCCCTCCCAGGCCCCCAGGCGCAGGCGCTGGCGGGGGTGGGGGGGCACGCACTGCTGGTAAACACTACATGGCTGTCGCTAGCAGCAGTGACTCAGAGTCCGAGTGGTGACTCCTCTCCACGCTGTTTACTCGGCCTGACATCCTGTCCAGGAAGCAGATAGGAGAGGCCTCGCCCCGCTTTCGGCTTTCGCTCCTCTTTCCTGCGGCCTCTTGACCTGACTCGGGTCTGGCGGGGGTCAGGGGGCAGCCCAGCTCCCCCCCCTCCGCCTCGTCTCTCCCCATGGGGAGACACGGGGAGTCCCAGAAGAGCAGAGCCACAGGACGCACCTGCTGGGGGACAGGCAGAAAGGGGTGTGCTTTATTTTGGTGACTGAGGCTCGGCCCCACCACAGGCACAGCGGTGATCCGGCAGCGGCCGCGCCCGCCGCCGTTCGCCCGCCACAGGGCTCCTCCGCGTTGGCTGGCCTTTCGCCAACCCACTGAGTCACGCAAGTTGCCCAGAAGCCGAGGATCCGAGAACCCAGGCCCCGTCCCAGCCACTCCCGCTGGCATCATGCCCGGCAGGAGCCAGCGCCGCCAAAGGCACCGGCAGCCCCCCTCCCACGGCAGCGAGGACAGCTCGCTGCCCACACCCAGCTCGCAAGGAGCTACACTTTAAGAATTAGCATGGCAGCTATGAGCTGGGGCTCAGCGTTCAAACCCCCAGACCGTCCCTTGCTGGCAGGGGGACGTAGGCCAGTGGCTTCCCTCACCCAGCCTCGTCCTGGATCCCGCATGGGATGACCTCTGCCCCACAAAGCCTGTCGAGGTCAAATGAACCGTCGGCTGGAAGCACTTCAGACGGGGTCTGCAAAGGGCGTGTGGGGGTGCTACAACCTTAAATAGGGTGGGTGGGCTGAGAAAGTAACAGGCAATAAAGGCATTAATAAAAATAATTCATGGGCTGTGGGAGAGTTTCATGCCCTCCCCGCCTTGGCCTTGACCACCCCGCTGGGCTCTAAGCTCCCTGAGGGTAGTGGCCGCACCTGTCCCGTCGGTCCCTCCTGCCTGAGCGCCTGGCTGCGGCGTTCATGCCGTGGCCGGGAAGACAGGGCTGCTGGGCCACTCACAGACGCACACATGGCGCTGGAGCGGGAAGGGCACCGGTGTGCTTGGCACTTTTTAAGTTCTTCCCTCTTTCTAGAATGGGAAGGGGCGAGTTCCTTGAGAGCAGGGGCTCTGCTCCCTGACGCATCTAGCCAGTCCCTGGCCCATGGCGGGCTCTGAGTCAATACCTGATGAACAAGTGGACTCGATGGGCCGGATGGTGCCTCCGGCTTCAAAGTTCCCAGACTCGAACATATTCAGAGTTCAGGGCCAAAGAGTTCCTTGTGGGAAGATCACCAGGAAAGCTTCCTGGAGGAGGTGACGAGGCTGGAGGAGAGCCTGAGGGATGGCAAGGAGGAAGAGCGGGGCCCTCTGCCAACCCGCCAGGGAAGTGCCTTGCAGGGCCGGCATGCCCCTTTGCGGGAGGCATGCCCAGGTGGGGATCGGGGCAGGGGCAGCTGAGCTTTCTGGCGGGTGGGGGATACCCAGAAGCCAGGCAGCTCTGGCGCAACCTGGCTTTTTCCCCCTTCCTGAATGTGTGTTCCCTGCCCTGTGGGGGGAGCAGGTAAGCAGAGGCTGCTTCAGTGTGTGTGTGCAGGGCTGAGAAGCCCCTCCGAGAAGCACAGCCCGGGCCTGCGGGGGCTGGGCAGAGGGCGCAGGGCCCCCTGGCCCAGCAGAGCCTGGTCACTTGGGGTTTCAGGGCCAGGGAAGTTGAGACAAACGGGCCCTTGTGGTGAGGAGCTGCCTGCCATGCCAGGGACACTGCGTGCCCGGCGCCACCACCCGCCTGTGGGGGCTCAGGGGCTGGGAAGCAAGGCCGTCCTTTCAGAGGGGACCTCCTGAGCTGCCCTGGCCCCTGGGAAGGACCTCGGGCTCCAGCTGGCTGCCGGGAGGTGGGGGGCTGGTGTCTGCTGCCCTATTTCCCACAGGTCTTCTCCAGCAAGGAAGTCCCCTAGGCGAGGGGCGGGGGCAATGCCTTGGGTCCCCAGGGCCCCGGGGCTGAGCGACGCATCTCAGAGACACTGCTTTTGTCCCTCCTTCCCCTCACCCCTTGTTCTCTGCCAAAGCCTGGCTTTGTCACGGACACAGGTGGCCCACGGTGATGCACACGGTCACAGAGTCACTCAGAGGTGCACAAGGCCAGCAAGAGACCCACACCCTCATGCAGATGCAGGACCCCACACCCCCCACTGGAAGCCCCAGCCACGACCCTGACGGCCACCCCTGGCCCCAGGACGTGTGCTCGCGCAGGGCCCGCCCTGTGCCAGGCTGGAGTGGGGGGTGGGGGTGCGGCGTGTGCTCTGTGCTGGGGTTTTCCAGTCCCGAGAGTCTGGGAAGGACACGACCCTCAAAGTCCTGAAGAATCGAATTCATCTGCTGTGAGAGGGAGGCAGGCGGTGGTGGCGGCTGAGCCCTTCCCCAAGCCCCTCCCGCTGCCGGACGCTGCCCCTGCCCACCTGCCCCCCAACCCCGAAGCCCCAGGCTCTCACCCGGGGCCTCGGGCTAGGCCGACTGCCTCACCCTCGAATTTCAGCCCTGAGCTAAAAGAAGGTCAAAGGCGCTGCGGGCAACTCCCTTGATAGCGCCCCCTGGCGGGGGGTGTCGTGCAGGGGCCTGGAACTCTGGCCCCAGGGAGGAGGGGGTCCCGGTGGGGCTCACTGTCTGTCTTGCGCAACTGGCTCAACTTCTCGGGGCCCCTGGCTCCCCACCTGGACAATGTGGCTTCAACTCAGAGCCGGCCCCCAGCTCCGCAAGGGTGGTCAAGGCTTCTGGCGTCCACAGCTGGTGGGCCACCCAGCCACCTGCCTTCCATCGAGGGGAACTGACACTTCCTGCCACCTGCAGAGGGCCTGCTTCTGGCCAGCGCCAGGTGCTTCAGAAACACCCCACACACCTCGACATCCACGAGTTCACAGGTGAGGCGACTGGGCACGGAAGGGTTAGGGAATCTACCTCCCTGGGACCTGCACATCCAAGATAGGGTGCCCCGTCTCCCAGACTTCTCTCCCCCTTGACCTCGAGACAGCCTTGACCCCCCACTGGCCCAGATGGTGACATCAGGGCCGGCTGCTCCCTCCCTCGGAGGCAGAGTAAAAAAATCCCACTGGAATGGGGTACGCTCAGGCGGTGGCAGCCCCAAGGCCTTAAATATCCTGCCCCTCCCCCAAGCACTCTCACCGCGCTCGTTTTGAACTGGACAATTACAGGGAGGGAAAGGGCCTCCTGGGACAAAGGCTGCGGCAGACGGCGCAGGTGGGGAGGTTCCTGGACTCGGGGCCACTCACAGGCCAAAGGGCACTTTCCACTGCTCGGCTAGCTCTACAGTCAGGTGGACACTCCTGGAATCTCAGGTGGTGTCCGGAGAAGAGGCCCTGTGCCTTTCCCAAGAGAACCAATTCTGGATTCCAACCCAGAAGGAGGGGGAGACCTGGGATGCCCTCCAGCCCCGGGGTGGATTCTGCCCCCCCTTAGGTGGGGGCAGGGTGCGGGGTGGGCGAGATGCAGGAGGAGAGGGCTGAGCAGCCTCATTTTGGTTAATTCTGCACCGAGGCACCCAGCGCACAGGGCCCTGAGGGAGGGCGGGGCGGCACTCCCATTCTTTTAGATGAGATCGGGCCCCTCAGGGTGGTATGGCTGTAGACTCTCATTCTTTTAGTATCTCAGTTCCCTCTGGCTAACCTCCTGCCCCTCCTCCGGGGCCACTGCCGGGGTGGAGGGTGCGGGGGGCGTGGAGGGGCCTCTTACCCTTCCAGGGCCAAGCCTGTCGGCTCACCTCCTCCACCCACACCCTCAGCAGGACCACCAGTGTGAACACAAGCAGGGGCTTGGCCTGCAGCCACCCCCACCCCCGCCCCCACTGGCTGCTGCTGGAACTGCTCCTCCCGGGCCTCCGGGCCTCCACCCCCCAACCTCCAGCCAAGGTCCACTCCTCCTTGGCCGCCCTCCTCCCACCATGGGCTCGAATGAGGGTCGGCAGGACAGAGTCCGGCTGGGCCAAGTCTCACGCAGGATCAACGGGAACGCCCATCACTGCCTGCGGGAAGGCTAACAGGCCACCCTGTCCCTGCTAGCCTCCCCCTGCTAGAGGCGGGCACGCCCCCTCCCTGTGTGACAGATGCAGGCAGGGAGGCTCACATGGGTGAGGTTATGGCCCAAGGTCAGCAGAGAGAGAATGGCGAAGGTCAGATTACAATCCTGGCTCCTCGAGGGTACCCTCAAACCCTTGTGGGGGGGTCATCAACTGTTTCACCTCTCACTGCCCTCCCCAGGGAGAACACCTTCGGGCCACTAAGCCTCACCTTGCCCAGCTCCAAGGTCCACCCCTGCCCTCCATGCCACCACGGGGCCCTTTCCTGAGGTCGGGGGCTCGGGCGACTCCTCCCTCCCGGCTGGACACGTCACCGGTCTGCGCCCTCTGCACTGCCGGACACAGGGTCAGCACACATGAGCTAGAGCAGCCCCTTAGAGAGCCCACAGGGCTGATTTCCTTCCACCCTCCCAGCGGTGGCTACTTTGCCTACAGCGGGGGTGGGGGCGATTGGGAGGGAGCGAGACTCAGAGGGTTCAGTGCTTGTCCTAGGACACCGGGTCACAAGTGCTGAGCCGGGTGGGACATGCTCAGGCATCCATCTCCAAAGCCAGAAGCTTTACGGCGAGGCTGCCTGCCTGCCCCTGCGCCCAGAACCACAGTGCTCACGGCTCTGCCCACCGTCAGCCACTCCCTGCCCTGCCATCCTGCCCCTGGGCCCAGGTCGCTGGAGGCTGCAGGGTTCAGGGGCCGCAAAGCAGGATGGCGGCACCTGGCCCATCCACTGTGCTCTGACCCTGCATTTTCTGATATTCTGCCCCATCACTGCCACCTGTCACTCAGGTATCCAGGAAACTGCCTCTGTTGCTAGGGGACTGGTGTGAGGAGTGGGGAGCTGGCTGGGGTTTCCCTCAGGAAGGAAGGGGGGGTGGCAGGGGTGCCGGGCGGGGGTGGATCGGCGGCGAGGACTCGCCTTTGGGAAGCCCCAACCCTGAGCCTTCCTGCAGGCAAGTATTTTTTTTGGGGGGGGGTGTCCCATAGTTGCCAAGCAACGGCTCTGGGTTGCCATGGAAACTCTCCCTTCTGGGGTGCGTCATTGTTCTGGGGATGCCCTCTCCTTGGCTTCACTGTCCTGGGAGGAGGCTCTGAAGTCCACGAGCTCATGCCCTCGGCCCCACAGGGACCTGCACAGCTGAGTCCCTAAGAGAAGACCCCTTAAGGTTCCAAAGCCCAGAACCCGAGAAAATGCGGAGCCCAGGGCCCAAGGCCTTCATTAGACGGGGAGAGGACCAAAGGGGCTCATTAGCCCTGTTTCGGCCTCCGCTCCCGCCGTTAACCACCACCTCGGGGCAGGCCCAGCCCTGACCGCGGGCAGCTCTCTGTAATCGGAAGGAATTTGGTCCCAGCACCTGCGCCGACCCCTCCCAGTCTTGTCTGCACCCAGGACTTGCCCTCACCGGCCCTGCCACTGCCTAGCAGTGGGAGCCCCTTTGCCTGCCAGTGCCTCAGTTTCCCCACCTGTGAGGCTGGCTGTGGCACCTGTCTCACAGACACAGCGTGACACTGTAGCCCACGGCCAGGTGCGGGGAAGGTGCTATGGGCTGGCGGTCACTGCCAGGTGCCTCCGCAGCACAGGAGAGGGGCATGGGAGCGGCCTGGGAGGTGCCTCTGTGGAGCGCACGCCGCCCCGTGGCTGTGGCTGGTGTGCCACTAATGGCAGAGTGGCCACCGAATCCAGGTCCCCAGGCCCCCAGCCCAATGTCTTCTGCATAGCTTGACTGCTTGTCCTACACCTCTGCCCTGCGGTCTGGTCCCCTCAGACAGGAGCTAAGGAGCTTGGCACAGAGGCCCTCGAGCAATGTCTGTTGCTCGGATCCATGACCCGCTGTCAAGAACCAGTGGCATTGGAACTGTGGAGGCAGAAGCCCCCACTCCAGGACTGTGCTCCCTCCCTGATGCCCACGGGAGCCCACTGTCTGGCAGGGAGCCGGGCATCCTTCCTGCTTTGTGCAGGAGGTCCCCACGCGGCCTTCCACGTACCCCAGACCTGGAACGTGCCCTGCCCTGCGGTAAGGCAACCGGAGAGCTCTCCTCTGGAGACCACAGGTGTAACCGTAGCTGCAGGGCCCCCGGAGCCGCCGACGGGGCCGGCTCAGCTTGCAGGTGGGGGAGGAAGAGGCCTTCTCACAGCTGCACTCCTGCCCCTGCAGGCTCCCTGGCCGCCCATCCTGCCCACCCGAGCTGCCACCCAGTCACTGCCCCGTGGCCCCGCCTGGTGTGACTTCCTCTACAGCGTGTCACCCGCGAGATGACTGGGCTCCTGGTTTGTTTACAGTTGAGTGTCGTCTCCTAGAAACGGAAGGTGAGACCTTTGTCTACGCAGCAGCCGCTCAAAGCAGCGCGGGGCAGAGCCGAGGTCACAGTGCCACCTGCTGGCGCCGTGCTGGGACCCGCCAGCCAGAGGAGCCAGCTGTCCCTGAGCACACGCCAGGCTCCGCTTACACCATTTGCACCCACAACCCCCAGCTGTGGGCAAGTCCCAGAGGCCGCCTCAGACCCCAGCTGCTCCCCTGTACCCGTGGGCACCTGGGTACCTGGCCTTCAGGGAAAAAAGGATCTCTCCAGGGGCCCTGCTGTGTGTTGAATTGTGTTCCCCCCGCCCCCCATCCCACAAAGATATGCTGGGGTCCTAACCTAGCTCCCGGCACCTGTGAAGAAGACCTTATTTGGAAATAGGGTCTTGGCAGATGTAATGAAGTTAAGATGAAGTCACACTGGATTAAGGTGGCTCCTAATCAGAACCCAATGCCTGACGTCCCTGTAAGAAGAGGGGGAATTGGACACAGAAACACAGAGGAGGCCATGGGAGGACGGGAGCAGAGATCAGAGTGAAGGAGCGAAAAGACAAGGAACACAAGGAAGCCGGCCACCACCAGGAAGGTGCTGGAAGGGGCAGGAAGGGTCCTCTCCTGGAGCCTTCAGCAAGCACGGCGCGGTCGACACCTTGATTTTGGACCTCTGGCCTTCAGAACGGAGAAGGAGGCTTCTGTTATTCTGAGCCACCCAGTCTGTGGTGCTTCACTGAAGGAGCCCCGGGAAACTCACAACCCCCCACAGGACCCGCCTCTGCTGCCTGGCCAAGTGCCGCCCAGCCAGGCCCTGGGACCCTGCTGCCGGCGCAAGAGGGGGCCTGGGGCACGGCAGTGAGGATGGAGTACAGGTGAGCGCTCCACAGATACCAGCCCTCACTGCCACCCTCAGCGCCACACCTCCTGGATCCATCCCTGACCACGGGCCACCGTCTTCTGAAAAACCTCTCTGCGTCCGCCTGCCTGGAGGATAGCTGCCAATAACCCGGGCCTGGTCTCAGAGACAGACCCCGCGCCCCAGCCGAGCCTCGGTTGAGACTGTAGCCCCAGGTTGTGTAAGTGCAAGTTAGGGTGGTGCTGTCACACAGCAGGGACAGCCAGCGAGATGTGCTGGGTGTGGAGGGACCTGCCTTCCCGCCTCCCTCCCTCCGGGATCCCCTTCTCTCTCCAGCCACCCTAGTTTCCTCTCTGACAAATTCTCCTGCCTCCGAGTCTCTCGCATCTCGAGCGCCCCCTATGGCCCAACCCACACACTGTACCCAGGTCTGCGTGCTGCAGGGCTGGCTCCCCTGTCACCCTGCAGGCCTTTCCGCCCCACCTAGGGCCCCGCCCTCCCTCAGCACCTGCTCCCTTCCCCCAGCGCGCTGCTCTTCTCTCCCAGGCTGTGAGCTCCTGGAGGCCCGGGACCACGTGGGGCTGTCACCACCGCGCCCCAGGCCCAGCGCGGCTCCTGCGCAGGGTGAGTGCGGGGGACACAGGAACTGAGTAAGGCCAGGGTCTCGGCGCCCCTCCCGCCTCTGAGCGGCTCACACTGTGAACGCGGAGACTAATAATAAAGGGTGCCTGTGGGATCAGAGGCAGCGGGATGCTCCGAATGACCCCTGGGTGTCCCTTCCTGGCTCCAGCAGCGCCTGTGAGCACAGTGGGCGCAGCCCGCCCCCTGGTGGTCATCCCCAGCACTGCAGCCCAGGCAAGGAAACCAGAAAACAAAACACACACCTTTGTTTGGATGTAGTCGGGGCAGCTGCTCTCCCCGGCGCCACGGGGCAAAGGAGCAAGACCTCCAGGATCCGGGGCGATGTCTGGGACCCCAAAAGCCTCTCTCCATCCCCTTTTCCCCTCCACTGCCCTGGAGCCCAGTTCATTCACGAGGCCTCCTCACCCCAGCCAGGGCAATAACTCCGGACCTGCTTCCGCACGAAGACCCAAAGTCCAACAAGGACGGCCTTGTCCTTGGTCCCCAGAGGAGCCGTCCAGTGCTCTGCCCTGTCCTGCACTCCCCAGCTCCCAGGACCCCTCAGCCCCCCCGGGCCACTAAGAAGGACCTCGCGGGAGTAGAAAGCATTTTCCAAGGACTCAGAGCCCAGTGGGTTCATGGATGGAGAGCCAGGGACAACAGACTCTTCTAAGCGCCAGTGGGACCCTCGCTGTCACACGCTCTATGCACCCCAATGTGTAGAGGAGCAGACTGAGGCCTGCTCTCCTGCAGCCCCTTGCATTCTAGGGAGGGGGTCTCCCCCTAATTCCAGGGGTTGAGAGCGGAGGACGCAGGACGCGGAGACTAAAGTCCTCTTCAGGCTACCCTGGGGATGGCCCCCGCCCAGGCAGACCCCTGGGCACCTTGGGGACCCCCTGGACATCCATCTGGCATCTCTCCCCTCCTCATGATATGGGCCCCCAGCACGTTGCTAGGAGACTAGATGCTCCTGCCGGATGGCTGGCCTGCCTCCAGCCTCCCTCTGCCTCCCCCCTTCACCTCCTCCGCAGTGTGCACGCCTCCTCTGAACCCACTCCACGGTCCCCTACTTGGAAAGTCAATGTGTGTGTAGGTGCCCATGCCCATGTGGGGTTGCCCAGAGGAAAGGGTCCCGCTAGGGAGGGGTGGACAGGGGTTCCCCCAGGATCTTAGGAGCTCTCATTCCCGAAGAAAACCCCACAGGAGGAGTAGGCTGGCCTAGAAGGCTGAAACCTTCCCTGCTTCCCTGGACTCTGCCCACCCCGTGGGCCCCGGGCCAGTCCCGGCCTCCCTCCCGGCCTCAGTTTCCCAATTGTACCAGAAGGGGCTGAACGCGGAACTGCGTAAGCGCGCGCCGAACGTGAAGGCAGCGCCGCGCTCCCTCCCCGCCGGATGGGGTGTGGCGGGGGACATGCGGGCCTCCCTCCACCCGCGACGCTGGGGAGGGCGGCAAGGCCGGGGGTGGCACTTACCTGGCAATCTACCATCATCCTCAGCCCCGGCAGCACATCGCCGGCCCCAGGGTGGGGCCCGGGACTCGCAGAGGCCGCTCGCCTCGGCCCGCGCGCCGCACAGAGGGGCGCCCGGCTGCGAGGCTCATGGCGCGGCCTCCCGTCCCCGCCGGGCCCGGGGCTCCGCAGCCCCCGCCGCCAGCGCCGCTCCCATTGTCTGCGCCGCGCTGCCGGCCGCTCGGGCCCCGCTGCTCTGTTCCGCCCGGGCTCCCGGGCAGCGGCCGGGTGGGCGGAGTCAGCCGCGGCCCCGCCCCAGCCCGCCGCAGGTGTGAGGGGCGGGCCCCGCCGCTCGGGCTCGGGGGCGCGCACCAGTCTCCCTCCCGTGGGCGGACCCCGCTGGGGCAGCTGGGCCTGGAATCCACCGCCGGGCGCGCATACGGGCCCGCGGACAGCGCGTGCACGGGAGCCCCGCCTTGCCGCCCGCGCGCAGCGCACCAAATACTCGGCGGGCGGCAGGTCCCACGCGTCTTCTGCCCCTATCGGCTGCCTACTCGGTACCTCCTACGTCCCCTGGGACCTCGGGCCGCCTGAAACCCAGCCAGGCGGAGTCCGCCGGGGCCTGGGCCGTGTGGGCGTGGAGACCTAGAAACGCGGGAGTCGTTGCAGATCCACCCCCATCCTTTCGTCCTCATCCCCACATGCCACCTGCAGAAGCAGCTCAGTGGATGGCTGGGGTCCGGGGCCCTGGAAACAGTAATGGACACTGAGAGTAGGCAGGAATGTGAGGCCGCCCCTTCCATCTTTCCTCTACACACCCCTGTTGCCTTCCTTTCAGGCAGGAGCCCGGACACCCAGACATCATGGAGGAGGGAGCCCCACCACGAGAGGGACGGGTGTTGGGGGTAGTTACTGTTATTCGGCAACCCCCGCTGGGGCACTCCGTGCTTTTACCCCACTTTACACATGACCAGCAGCCCCAGCGCTCAGGATCATTCCGCCCTGGGTGACCAGGTCCAGCAGTGAACCGGAGATTCCGAATACATTGCTCTTTGCCATCAGCGAGCCCTGCACTGACCATCAGAGGCCTTGTCCTAGGTTGGGTCTCCCTGGCCAGGGAAGGCATCAGGAGAGGGTAGCCCTGCGTCAGCCTTGCAGTGAAGTAGAGCCTCCGCCTCACTCCCGGTCTGCCTCTGGGGCCCCCTGTCTCTCAGACCCAGAACCTTCCCAGCCTTGGTCCACGCTCAAGGGGACTACGGCTGACCCTGGTCCCGATCCCAAGGCACAGCCCTTAGACACAAGTGACAGCAGTTTTTAGCCCAGGTTTTCTGGAGAACGCCCCCCCCCTCCCCACCACCACGAGTGGACTGAATTTGAAATCCAGGCTGCCTGTATCACCTATGGCCAGAGGCGCAGGTATTCAGATGCATAGGTGGAAATATCCTGGTTACGGCTTAGCAGGTGCCACCTTTATTAAAACTGCTCCAACCTTCTTACCAAGGAGGCGCTGAGTGCCAGGGAGGGTGGCCGCCATGGGGTGCAGCTGGACTGGAAACGAGAGAGCGTCGGGGCCCAGTCCGGCTCACGGACTCCTGAGTGAGGGATTGGCTCCACGTGGCTGAGGGACCTCCCAGTACTGGGAGCCCTGCAGCCAGAGAGAAGGGGACCTGGATGCCCTTCACATCGGCGGTGTCAAGTGCAACTCCAAGGCAATCGGCAAGAAAAGGGGCAGAGGTGGGAAGGCTGCAGAGCCACCCCAAAGGCACAAAGGCGCGTCTGCGGGAGAGGCTGTGGGCCCCGCCCTCTTTACAACTCTGTCTCCCCTCTCTCGGGCCACACTCGAGCTTTGCGTTCTCTTCACATGGGCACAGCCCCTTACAGTTTACAAAGGCCCTTCCACATCCACTTTCTGGCGGGATCCTCCTGACGGGGAGGCAGGTAGGATGGGGCAGGTCTCAGCTAAGGCTTGAGAAGTGAGGCACTGGAGCAAGCTGGGTGCCTCGCTGGGTGTCGCGCTGGGGCGAGCGGGCTGCAGGGCTTGGGACCCGTCCGTGGCAGCCCCAGCTCTGCCGTCAGCTCCGCAGCCAGTTGGTGTTCTTGTCCAGGGTAGAGAAGCGGATCAGCTTGAGGCTAGACGGCTGGGGCTTCCTGTCGTCCCAGAGGTACTCGGGGGACAGCACTTTGGAGGGCTTGTGTGAGATGAAGCGGCGGTTCAGGTGACTCTCCTCCTGCCAGGCTGCCATGATGCCGTTGGCCTTGTCCGCCAAGATGGCCATGTGGCAGCCCCTGGTAAACTCGTACACCCTGTCCACCCGCCCCCCAAAGACTGCACCGCCATAATAGAAATCCCCCTCGCCGTCTGCCACAAAGGCAGTGGAGATGTGCCTGCGCTCGTAGGGGAACTGCTGGCGGGGTACGGCGTAGTAGCCCGGGTGAATGGCAGCCACCAGGTCTCCCAAGGTCTCAGGGCCCCAGTGGTTCCGGAACGTCATGTCCACGTCGACGCAGAAGAGGTAGTCCACTTCTCCGTGCGCCCTCTCGGCAATGTGCTGGCTGATGGTCTCCATCCGGCGCATGGAGACCTCCTCCCAGCGGGCGTGCTTCTGGATGCGGACGACGCTGAGGGCGCGGCCGGGGCCCAGGGGGACCCGCGGAATGGCCGCGGGGTCATCGGTGAAGATGTAGTAGCAGACCCGGTACCCGCGCATGAAGAACTGCTCAGCCGACTCCAGGAAGTGCTGGACGAAGCGGGTGTACCTGGTGGCCAGAATCTGTCATCCGTGGTGGCCCCGGCAGGGTCCCCACTATGTGCTGGCACCACATGGGGCACGAGGCCTGCTGTTGGCCAGCCTGGGTCCACCCCTCAACCCCCCATTGGTGGAGTCATGTAGGTCTGACCCTCGGGGTCCTCGTCTGTCAAATGCCCACAGTCGTAACACCTACCTCTTAATCCTGTCATAAGAATGATTCTGAGTAGGGAGATGCTTCTTATGCTCACAGACCGTCCTAACCTTGAGCACTAAGTGCCAGGTAGGGTCTGAGGGCTTCTGCAGTGGCCCCATTTTATAGGCAGAAGCTCAGGGACAGGAAAGGAACCAAGAAACAGGCGAGTGGCTGCATCCAGGGAAGGTGAGAGGCGTTGGGCGCTGGGGACCCAGGGCAGGTGGAAGCTACATGGCTCCGCCCTCCAGGCCACAGCTGCTTGGACCAGGGGTCACTCGGCCCCAGGTAGGCCATCCATCACCTGGCCAGTCCTTTAGGCCTTAGGGACCCATCACGGTCCCTCTCTTAAGAGTCCTGGAAAGGGACCCAGAGGGATGCTGCCAGTGGTGGCTCCTATAGGAGAGGCCAGGTAGGGTCAGGAAGGAGGGAGGAAAAGAGGAGGGTCCCAGAGGGCAGACACCACAGAGCAGGGGGCGGGGCCAGCTCAGCCAGGGCCTCTGGCCCTGCCGGTGGCCTGGCCTGACCATGGACCCCCTTTATGTGAGGTGGCCTGAGGGGTTTCCACTCCTCCATACCTGCCTGGGCTGTCCCAGGCAAGCAGAGAGGGGTGAGGGGACAAGAGGGTCTCCTGACACAGGCTCCTGCCACGCCTCACCCGGGCTGCCTCTCCCTCCCCTCCCATGCCAGGGCCCGGCCCCTTTCCTCCAGGAAGTCCTCCTTCCACCTGTGCCCATGTCCTGCCTCACCCCAGACTGCGAGCCCCAGTGGCTCCGAGAGGCCCAGCCCACCACTCACTTCCCCACGGCGAACGCCATGAGCCCGACGGTCAGGTTCAGCGGCTGGTAGATGTTCTGCAGAAGCTCCGGGTTGAAGGTCCCCTCAGAGACGATGGGTGCCAGCCAGGGCGTGAGTGTCAGCAGGTTTGTGGGCCTGGCAGCAGGGGAGGCCCAGGGGGCTGAGACCTCCCCTTGTGCATGCCTCAGGTTCGGCCCGGCCCTGCCTCCCATGCTGTGTGACCCCAGCAGCTTCATCCCCGCCTCTGGGCCTTCGCATCCTCAGGTGGGAAGTGGGGATGGTAAGAGCTACTACTTCCCAGGGTGGTCGGACGACCAGAGGTTAAGGCACATTGGGGTCTAGAGGAGCCCAGCACACCAGGTGCCTAAGTGCCTAATGAGCGGGGTTATCAACACTGTCATTAAAATGCCCTGGCCCATGTGGCTCAGTTGGTTGGACATCGTCCCACAAACGGAAAGGTCATGGGTTCGATTCCTGGTCAGGGCATGTGCCTGGGTTGTAGGTTCAGTCCCTGGACAGGGTTCATTCCCAGGGCAAGAGGCAACCGATCACTGTTTCTCTCTCACGTGGATGTTTCCCACCCTTTCTTTCTCCCTCCCTTCCTCTCTCTCTAGAATCAATAAAAGAAAAAAAAATTAAGCCCCGGCTGGTGTAACTCAGTGGATTGAGTGCCAGCCTGCAAACCAAAGGGTCGCTAGTTCGATTCCCGGTCAGGGCACAGGCCTGGGTTGCGGGTCAAGTCCCCAGTAGGGGTTGCGTGAGAGGCAACCACACATGGGTGTTTCTTCCCCCCCCTTCCCCTCTCTAAAAATAAAAATAAATACAATCTTTAAAAAAAAAAAAGAAAAAAATTTAAATATATCGGCATTGATGACAGATTGAGCACCTGCCACGCAGCAGGCACAACACGGTGCGACTCACACACCCCGTTCACGCACCGGGCCCCTCAACCTCCTGTGAGTGGGTGAACCCAGCCCCCGTCGACCGAGACGCCAAGGCTGCCGGGCACCTCTGCCAGCCCACCTGACCCGTCTAGGCTCTGTGCCCCCACCTTCGACCCCAGCTCTCCCCACGTTGCACTGGGACCCCGAGCAGTGCCTACCTCTGCTCCAGCAGCTTGGGCTGTGGGTACTGTGACCTGCAATGGAGAAGGGCCGGGGGTGAGGGAGGTGACCCACACTATGGGGCCACAAAGCGGGAAATGACAGGGCGCTTACCGTGCCACAGGCTGGAAAGGCTTCTCCCCCCGGTACTGCAGCTTCATGTTGCTGGAGGGCAGAGGCAGGAAAGGGCCATTAGTGCCAGGCAGGTGGCAGAGTGAGGCTGAGGTTAACTCAGCACCCCACGGGGCAGGCAACCCCGGGCTCCACGCGGCTCCGTGACCCTCCCCACTATTCTGCCCACTCAACAGGGGCTGGGTCCCACAAAAATGTCAGTCCCGAGTGGTGGGGTGCTTGGTCCCCAGAGCTGGTGCTCTGTCAGCTATGACACTCTGTAGGAGCCCAGCACTGGGAAGAAGGTTGGAGAAGCTGCAGAGAGCTGGCGGGCCCAGCCCTGCCAGTTCCTAGCCTGGGGGCCTTGGGAGAGCGGCTTCACTGGAGCCCGTGGGGAGGGTCAGTGGTCTGACCCTCTTTCGCAAGCACCAATCAAGCTGCTACGAAGCTTTTCCGCAGATGCCAGGAACACCTGTGCCAGCTGACTTCAGGTAAAGATCGCCCTGGCTAATGCCTGGGCCCGACACCATCAGCTGAAAGGCCCTGAGGACAGAACTGAGGTCTCCCTGAAGAAGGAGTCCTGTCGGGGTCAGCTGCTGCCCCAGAGGCCCGGCCTGCTCTTCCTGACAGCCGGACCCACGCTCAGACTGGCCCAGCTACCCCCGCGATCAGGTCAGCTGATGTCTGTCTGTCTGTCTGTCTGTCTGTCTCTCTATTCATTTACCTACTCATCTCCCTCCGTCCCCCCTCCCCCCTCCTCCGATGCTGGTTCGGTTTCCTCAGGGAACCCCGACTGGTCTGTAACAAGGGTGCCCAACCTTAACCATGAACGGACCAAGGGATGTGAGTCAGGGGCTCTGAGCCCACAGCCAGGAGCATCCTCTGGGGTCAGCCCACCCTTGGGTGGAGGCCACCCTGGGGGGCACGTAAGAATGGGGTCCCTGAGGAACTCCATTCCAGGAGGTGGCAGGTTGCACGGAGTCTCTGGTTCTGCCACCATCTCACCCAGGGACCTGGGCCAGACATTGGACCCCTTGGAGAGTTCAGCTCCTCACCCTTAAAAAATGAGACAACAAACCCTTCTGCAAAGAGCTGTTACCCAGGGGATGGAGGGGAGGCCCGGAGAAGGGGGAGGGGGCCGGCGGGGACAGGCCTGCTGTAAGGCCGAGAGCCCCTGAGGACGGGGCGCCTGCCATCGACTTGGGAATTTTCAGCGTGTCTGTATGTGAGGACGCGGCTTTCGCCTCCTTGAGTCTTCCTGTCTATTTTAGTTTATGCTTTTTGTGTGTGTGATAAAAATATATAACAAGGGTTCACCACTGAAACCCTTTTTGGGGTGTCCAGCTCAGCGGTGTTAAGTGCGTTCACGTGTTATGCACCCATCCCCACGGTCTGCCTCCAGAGCTTTCCAGCTTCCCAGCTGAAACCCCAGCCCCCTCAAACACTCTCTCCCTTCCCCCTCTCCCAGCCCTTGGTGACTTTTTCTCCCTCTGTCTCTAGGAATCTCATGTCAGTGGAATCACACAGCTTTTTTCCTTCTGTGATCAGTCTCTACTCTGGAATCAACAGTTTAAAAAAGTCAGGCTGTCACACTGGCCCTCTGCCCTAGTTTCACGCAAACAGGCACACTCAGGTCCCTGCTCAGAAAGCGAGGGGACTCTACCACGTGCTGCGAAGGGAGGGCGCTGGCCCCCAGCCAGCCCAGGGCTCCACCGCTTCCCTGTGATGGCTCCTCCCTGTCCCCCACGAGGCCGGCGGCAGAGTCAGACGTAAGCACCAAAGCCAGAGGGCCCGACCAGAAGGAGGAACTCCACCTTTCATAACCCCTGAAAGTAAGACAAGTACGAGTTCTGAAGAAACCCAGAGGAAGAGGAAAAGACGTTGCCATCGAAATCAGGCAAAACCCTCCGACTTCAATCTATGAAAAATTAACTTGGTGGAACCCAAGGAGAAGACAGGCGGGAGAGAACAGCAAAAAAAATGTAGCAAATATGCGCGGCCAAGGGCGATGACAGATGCCTGCGAACAGGCCCAAGGGAGAAGGTCCCTGAGTGGCCCGGGAAGATGGGGAGGCCTGGGGGCGCGACGGTGTGGCCTCCGTTTTTCTTGTTTGAGCTTGTTTTCTGGTTTCACCTAATACTTCCAGCGGGGGCCCAGGGGCAGTGTGGGAGGGGGGTGTGTGGCATGTTCTGGAAAAAGCAACCTGACAAGCTGGTTCAAGAACCTCCCGTGCCCTGACCGGCGTGGCTGCTCGGTTGGTGGGAGTGCTGTCCTGCAAACCGAAAGGCCGCAGGCTAGAGTTCCGGTCGGCATGTGCCTGGGCTGTGGGTTCGGGGCCTGGTTGGGGCGCCTATGAGAGGTGACCGATCGATGTTCCTCTGTAACACCGACATTTCTCTTCCCCTCTCTCTCTCCCTTCCCCTCACTCTAAAATCAATGAGCATGTCTTTGGGTGAGGATTCAAAAAAAAAAAAGAACTCTCCCATGTCCTCTGACCCAGGAAGGGAACATAGCAAATGAAAGGACCTTTAAGACCGAGAAAGCTTTAGATCCAAAGCGGCTCTCCACGAGCTAATTTAGAACACCGGGAAACCGAAAACCACCGAAATTCCCGAAGCTGCCGTGGGGAAGGGGGGGAGGGATTCCAGAGTGACGACCCAACCAGTGACTATGAAGAGTGTGAACACAGGCCGAAAAATAAAGCCACTTCTGGAAAATAGGATAAAAAACGCAGAAACATTAAGATCACAACTATTTCCAGTAGCAAGTAGCCTTTCTGGTTTTAGAACGAGGTGGAGGCCCTAATTGGTTCATGTAGAGAAGTTCAGTGACTGACAAGCTGACTATAAACCCTGGAGCTGGAGCAAAATTCGGACCCGCGGGACCCAAGAGGGCTTTTTATTTTATTTTTCTCTTTTCTGCTTTCCAGCCTCCTACTTTGCTAGAGTCTATGTTTTTATAATAATAAAACAGGCCTTGTTAATTAGTAGCCTGCGAGCCAGCATTTAAACTTCTCTTCAGCTGTCACAAAGCACCAGGCTGTGGGGCCCGAGGCCCCCTCGTGACTGTCCTAACCCTTTATTTCACTTTTAACTGTCACAAAGTCAGATGCAAGACTTTGGTCACATGTTACCTTGTTCCTTGAGTGCACGTGGAACTCAGAGTTGAGCAAAAGGCCGAGTCTTACATGCACTATTTCCTGAGCACCCACTAGGTGTCAGGTGCACCCCCAGGCACTCAGGCACCACTGCGCTCCGTGCGACTGCAGGAGCCCCGAGGGGCACCCCCACCATCCCACCTCACAGGTGCAGCAGGTGAGGCGCGGAGCCACGCAACATTCTCGGGGTCTAACTGCAGAGGGGGAGCTGTAAGGACCCCCAAAGACTGAAACTGGGCCGCCCACAAATTACCCAAACACCCATCAAACTGATCACGAGCTTGGGACCCAGGAACCTGCAGACAGGTGACCTTAAAAACTCTCCCATCTCCCCCACTCCCTGCAGCCCGCAGGGCCCCCAATTCTCCCAGCCTCATACTTACAAGATCGCGGGGCAGGGGAGATAATAGGGGACATAGGAGAATGGCAGCCAGTTCTCGATATACACCCTGCGAAGGAAAAACACCTGCTCATTCGACAGCCCCAGAGGCTGAAAACCCACTTGGGGCACATTAGCGGGAGTCAAGGCCCCAGGGGTGTGTCTGCGGTCCCCCCC